>VZRO01002536.1:0-17648 GCA_013397915.1 Daphoenositta chrysoptera
TGGATGATTGACCTTCAAGAAGATCGTGTTATCTTGATAAGGGGATTTTCCTGGACATTCTGCAGACATTCTCGGACACTCTCGGACATTCTTAGACATTCTGCAGACGTTTCTTCTTCTGCACTTCTCTGGTGTATGCTATGAGACCTTGTCTCTCTGATAAGACGTAATAAACTATCTTGAAGCAAAGAGTGTTAAAAGTTTCTTTAAAATCGGTCCCCCATTAGGGGGAAAAACCTAGCTAAAAAGCACAGCTACACCAGGGAGGCAGGAATTCAACAAAACTATAAGCTTATAACTAATTAATAGATATGAAAAGCTATACAGAAACTTAGAATAATTAGATTTTCTTCTTTTTCTTTCCTCATTTTAAATGCATATGCCAAATATTTTACAAGCAGAAAAAAACAAATTTTAGGACCTTAAATCAACACCCTTTAGAATTGATTGCAACTTAGCAGACTGCTTCAGGATTTGCTGCATCTCTTCCATTAATGAACTGTCATTTTCATGTTGAGGATGGAAAAAAAAAGGAAAAAGATCCATTTCCTTATAATGACAAGATTTGTTTAAAAGCAAATATTCTTTTTATTTTCCAGGTTGTTCATCAGTACCTAACTATCAAACACACCTCACGAAACTGTTCATACTGCAGTTGAAATAATCAAGGTTGCTGGCACATGAACAAGGACAGGGTTAGTTTTTACAAAATTTAAAACAAAAGGTAAACTCATTGCCAAATGGGCAGGGACAAGAATGGTAAGGAGAGATACTTTATATCAGACTGAATCATGATATGAAAAGCAATAAAGTAGCAATTATACTGAAATGACTAGGTGACCTCCCAAAAATTTGAAAATATTTTTGAAACATGTGAAAATAGAATAAAACAAAATAGCAAACAGTTATAAGGGCACTGTGCTTTTATTCAAAGAGCTCTCCAGTAATCACTGTAGGGAAATTTTAATATATAGAATATTAATATTTCCCCCTTTATCTTTGTTTACTGGATGGTCTGAGTATTATCAAGCTATTCAAAGGCAACTCGAGCTAAAATTTCATCTCAAAGTTGAGTATTTCAAGGCTAGCATCTGGCAGTACTTTAAACAAAGATTGATATTTGGTATCTCATGTTTTGGGGAATGCAGCGTAGGTGTTAAGCACTAGCATAGTTCAAAAATATGTGTAAATTCCTATGTATCTATGTATTTCTATGGTTTGAAATTTTTTAAGAGGATATTTCTGACTAGCTGAGAAAAATGTTTAGAATGAGGGCTTTTTTAACATTTTTAAACCTGAAATTACTTTTCAAGTATTTCTACTAATATAGTCATGACAAGCAGGGACAAATATAGCTACAACCATATGTATTATATATAATGTAAGTTTTTCATTATGAAACAGCACAGATGTGCCATAGGAAAAAAAAAAGGATATTAATATCATCCTAGATAATTGTCACTGATGTGCATACAGCTCTGGAAAAGCTGGTACTTAACAGCTGTGCCACCACTGAGAGTAAGGGCAGCTGTCAGGTCTGAGGCTTCTCTAGTGTAACATGCTGTGGAGAGGTGGGAGGTGTAGCAGAGTGCAAAAGTTCTGTCATGTTAATCTCTGTATGCAGGTTTAAGATGTCCAAACTGTTTCCGGAATGTTACAGAAAGTTGTTAGCAAAATTAATTGTGCAATTTTCCAAAATACTGCATTTAGAAAAATTTAGAAAAATCCTTGGTACTGATGAAAACCATCAGCTAAAAGACAAATGGTGTGGGCCTGTGTGTGGGGAACTAACAGCTTCCATGGGGGAAGGAGGAATGGTGTAGTTCTTTCCCATAAGTAACAACCCATATATTTTCATATAAAACAAAATGTAGAAAGTAGTTTACAATTCTGTGACACTACAGTTATAATAAAATATATGTTAATGAAAACCTTTTGAGGAAAATAAGGTGTCCTAAGGCTGTGTGTAGTGCTGTAGTTGCTTGTCTGGTACAGCTGGTTTTGTTTTGTCTCCTTCCTTCACCATGCCAGACCACGGTTTACCAAGAGCTACCACACTGGGGATTTCATTTGAAGTGGGTTTTATCTAAGCAAACTGTGAGACAATTTTATAGCAGGCAGAAACTTCACCTTTTCTTGGCAGCCAGGGTTCTCTTGAACTGCACTGCTCATCTTCTCGTGTGTACTTGGACTTAAACAGCCCCGAGTGCCCCTGTCAGGAGCAGTTTTACAGCCAGGTGAGCGGCTGTGTCTGCCAGCAGCCAGAAACCAACACAAACGAGCGGGGGTGGGGAGGGCAGGCGGTGTTTGCTTATTGCGAGGGAGGAAGGGTAAGCGAACTGTTGCTAGGCAATATGTTTCTGGATGACAGATCCTCTGCTTTGCTAAGTGACCAGAGTAATTATTTTTGGCAAATCTATGCAGTACTCTGTGGGTTGTCATTGGCCTGCAAAGAAAGAAATGGGTGTATAAATATACAAAATGTATTTGATCCTTTTATAAAACTGGAGGTGTTGCAAGAATTAGTTATGTGGCACGCATACAATTTCCTTTGCCTTTCTGTTTTTTCTTCTGTCTTTCTGAATTGGTTACCTTAGTGTGAATCAGGGTTGTTCTGATCCTCCTCTGAGGTCTTCTCCAGCTGCCATCGAGGCGTTTCATCCATGCCATGTTTGTTGGCACTTCCAGTCAGAACGATGGAAAACCAATGAGCCAGTGCTGCTCTTGGATAAGCTGCAGCAGCAGCAGGTGCTAACAGTGTGAATTGATAACAGCCACTTAAAAACCCGGTGCCCTTGCCAGCTTTCTCCCAAGCAGAATTGTGCTGTGCTTGCTGCTGGCTGCAAGGAGTTCTTCCAATCAACACTGAAATGAGAGATGGAGATAAATAGCTCTGACCTTTACTGATAGTGTCTGAGTTAAATGAGGAAGCATAAAAATACACTTTCAAATTTTTTGGTAGTGTTTTCTCCAGCCATTAAAACCTGATTTGGACCCTGAAGATGAGGACTTTGCTTGCTCAGTAATCCTGCTGAAGGATCTGCAGGGCATGTCCTTTAAACCCTATGCCAGAGACATATATTCTTGTTCTCAGACTCCAGAGAGTTGGTGATATTTTTTGAGTTGGAAAGAATTCTGAAGGAAAAATTCTGTAATATTTCTCATAAGGATGACGTTTTTCACAAGAAGGACTACAAGATATAATGTAAACCAATGTGCTTTCTAAGGGTTGAATATAAACCTAACTGTGACTAACACTTATATTGAAACATTAAAAATCCCCGAAACATAGCTTGTTTTTGTGTTCAGTCACAGGTTTGAAACTCAGCTTGGGTTCAGGGAAAGTGGTGTCATAAATGAATTTTTTTTCCCTTGCACCTTTCTTTTTTTTCATAAAGCTTTTTGAGAAACCTGGGAGTGATTTTGAAGTTTAATATTCAAAACCCAGAGAAACTCAACCCAAATCTTAGGCAAAAAATTTCCCAAACATTACAAGTGAAGAGAGGGTTTGTGTAAACATCTGATAAGCAAAACAACTGATTTTACTCAGCCTGTGCATTTGCATTGCTGTGTGAGGTGCTATTCTCTCAAGCTGGGCTCCATCCCCCATCTTGCCCATTTAAGCAGCATATTGGCACTGCCAATCCGAAATCCTGCTGGCAAAAGTCCCAATGCAACCTGGGGCAACTTGCAAGTGACCTGGTCAGGGGAATGAGGTGAGAAAATGAGGCCAGGAAAGGCCAAGTCACCACCAGAGTGTGTGGGAGAAGTGCTGCCACAGGACATCAGCCTTGTGCCATTTGTCACAAGGTGCGATCCTCACAGAGAGGATGGCAGAGAGTGGGGGAGAGAGACTTCTTTCTCTCAGCTGAAGTTCATGCTTGGTCATTTAGGTTGATGCTGTTTGCAGTTCCCCTTGCTAAGGGGCGGAAATCAATCCCAAGTACCTTAAATAAAGATAGGAAGATGCAGCACACTGTAATTACCTTTGAAGCATGTATTTTTTCCTGCTGCATGTTGCTGCTGGTACAGCTCTGGCTAAAAGAGCTTGCCTGGAGCATCAGCACTTCTTTTTCATCTGCTGCTTTGTTCTCAGGGGGCTTTCTGTAGTTGGCAGCCTTAGTGGAAGAAGATCAAATAGCTCTGGCAGCTTTCTTAGGAAGGTAGGATGTCATTTAAATAAAATGATGCACATGTATGGTGTAAGCCAGCCTCCCTGCTGAGAGGGCATAACAAACAATTAAAGAGCAGTTTCCTCTGGGGATGAATGGCTTTTGGGGAACTATTTCAGTTATATGTGAATTATATATGTATTACTAGGGACAAGTGATCTTGTAAAGTGAATCAGCTGAGAAAATCCTCTGACGACACTGTGTGTAATCACAAGGGAGCTTGCCTGTGTTTGCTGATGATGGGGAGAACTTTGAGTGGATTGCAGTCAATAAAATATGTTAAAAAAAGCTAGAATAATCATAACTCCTAGTTAAACAGCAGGATATGAACTGATAAATTAAAGTAAAATAATCTGTTTAATTTTAGCTTGAAGATCAGAGCAGATTACATCCAGTTTGCTGAGTGCGATTCTGCTGTCCAAATGAAACATGCATCAAAGCCAAAATCCAATATTAGATGGCATTACATGGAAACATCACAGAATAAAGGAGTATGTCTCTGATTTATTGGGAAAAAGACTAAAATGAGGGATAAGAACACAAAATAGAAGAGATAAGCAAACTACTGTAATTGGCAGTGATCTTCTCGTAGAGAAGAAGGAAATCTTCCATAGGTGACTCCAGGAGCTGCAATATAATGTTGGGTCATGGCCTTTTATATATTGCAGAGCAAAGGCAATTGAGGTTTTACACTTACAACAGCTGATGGCTGCTAATGTGGTGACTGTGAGAACTGCTCAGTGGTATAGCTACTGAATTAACAAACAGCAGGAGTCCTCTAAAGAAGTTTTAACATCTTTTGGTAAAGAGCTCTGGTATGTTCTGCTATCAGAGATGTGCAGAAAAATTGAAAAGGAGGTCTCTCCAAAAAAACTTTTAGAAAAATACAAATCCTGCAAAAGCTTTTCTGAAGTACTCTTTGAAGTTGCATCTGTGGGAACAACAGAAGAAAGGGGACATTTAGTCCAGACTTTTACTGTAGATGAAAGGAAATTGAAAAGTGGTTTGACATTTTTAAGAGATGAGTAATATTAAGAAGCTTGACCCTGTAAAATAGGAAAGCTGCTGTTTCAATGATTGTGGAATTGAAGACTGAAATTTGAAACAGATAAGTGGAACCACTTTTTATACAGAGCTTAGTGCAGTACAGTGCATTAACTTGTGTAATTCTTTATTATGTGAAGGGCTCTACGGGACTCTGAGAGGAACACTTTATGTGAACAAATATATATCCAGTGGCATGAGCATTTTCATAAAAAGGGATATAATTTCCTGTAATTTGGGGCACAGGGTTATTATTTTGAGAAAATAATAGAGGAAGAAACTTCCCTGACAGGCAGCTTATTCCAGAGTATCGTGTATTATACAATTGTCTGGGTCTTTGTTGCATGCTTTACTGGGTCTTTACTGCATGCTTTTGCTCACTGTCAACCCTGGGTTAGGTTACAGTGTCAAGTACCTTCTGTTTCTAGAAGCTAAGAAAGAAAATGACAGTTCACCTGTCCAAGATGAACGGCCTTCACTGAGAAACACAACATGCCTGAACAACTAACTTATCCTTTTGTGCTTTCTCATTTTTTTCATAGCTAAAAAAGATTCTTCAAAAGTTTTCACATGGTCTTCATGTTTGCAGTCTGATATGCAAACATTGCTTGTTAAATCATTGCTTCACATTTTATAAAAATTGAATCACCAAGGATTGGCGTAGATACAGCATTTTTTGCTGATATATGATAATTAATTATGATGCTATTTTGGCATTGGTGCTTAATCCCATCTGCCCGCTTGAAATCTGGTTGTTCATGGGAGTAATCAACCAGAATTTCATTCTTACAATTTTAATATAGAAAGGAACAAAAGTCACAACATATAAACACAAATACGTGCACTCTCAGATCTGACTTTAAAGTCTAAATCTTTCATCTGCCAGAGAGCACTGTAGTCTTGCTACTGTTGCCCTTTCACTGAACTCTTAGAGATGTTTTATTTTATGGAAAGCTACTTGGCACAACTTGCTTCAATGTGCTCTTATTTGCTTTCTTCTGAACAGCACACTCTATGACTTGCAGCACTTTGAAGTAACAGCATTTCAGCTCTTTCACTATTAATGTTAACTTTTCATTGTTTCTAGTTTTGTTAGCAAACACAGTATTCTGTTGATTTTTCTGCTGTACTTGATGTTTGAAGTTTTCCTTGGCAACACCCGAATCTGAACTGCCTCCCGCAAAATACCTGAAAGACCTTTTTTTTGTGTACAGTATATTTTATATCTTTATGGTGTACATGTGCAACAATGTCTACACAGTGATCATCCTTTTTGCCTATTCTGAATCCTTATGAGGCTTTTGTTTTGAGACAGTTTTCCAGACAGGATCCTTCTGTTATTGATAGAAGAGACTGAGAAATTATATTCTAAACAAGTACAAAGGTACATGCAAGTTGTAAAAATCTCTAATGGAATTATGTTTAATCATGACTGTGAACAAGCTGGAAATACACAAATTTGTTCCTATATTATTCTCTCAGTTTTATATATAAAGTTTGAGCTGACAATATTTTATTCATAAAATTAATGTGTGTTTAGTGTTTAATAAAAATTAAGGTGTACATGAGGAAGGCTGATTTTGAATATAATTGGAGATTCATAATATGGGCTCATAAGAGTATTCTTATATAACCACTGTAAGTATTTTATATAGATATTTTGGTTTGTTTTTATTCCTGGGAAAATATAAAACAGCATTCTCCAAAAATGTAAATTACTATTCTGTCACTTAAAAGTCTTTTTTACAGATTTGGAGTGAAAAATATTTTTAATTTAAGAAGTAAAGTTAAATTTCTGAGCATGTCCATGTATAGTAATTTACAATTATTGAAGTAGTTTGATTTAATAGGCTGTATCTCTCTAAGAATAAGAAGCACTCACATTACAATGCACAAGCTCGCAAGTCAGAACCCGATTACTTCCAAACTGAAAAGCTTATAAAAAATGTGAAGTACTATAATAATTTTAAATTACTCTATATTGCACATTTTCAGGTCTCTGATCACCTCCAAATTCAAGTGCTTATAAAACTGCTCCAATAATTTTAAATTGCTATGTGCAGAGTGATTTAAAATTGTTAAAGTGCTTCAAAGTTTTTTAATAATTGCTTTAATTTAGAAGTGAGTTGAGCAATACTCCAGTATACCTTCAAGAGATTATTAAACTGATGTAAAAATTTACCATCTGGAAAGAAAATTAAACTATTTCTTTAAAAAAAGGAAAAAGACACGGGGGGAGAAAGGGAGAGTGCAGAGGAGCAGTTATAAGAGGTATTAATATGTTAGTGGTGAAGAATACAAGGATGAGAAGAAAAGGATATATAAACCCAAATCTCACAGAGTAATGAGTTTCTTTGTCGTGTGAAAGATCGGACTTCAAAACTTAGGGCAGCTGCCTAAATGTGGCCATAAGGCTCTCCTTAAAGTTATGACAACAGCAGCCAGGAGGTTAGATCAGGATAATAGTGACAGAGGAAAAGGGTCTTTATGGTTTGGGAGGAGCACACCTAACAGACACAGCATCTCTTAGGCTTTCGACATCTAGGCTGTTCCTCGCCTGGTATGCAGATGCACATTTTTTGCTTAACCTTCTTTATGCTGTAAAGTTGTGTGGCACGCTTCAGTTGCAATTATTTGTGTGAAATAAACAACTGGTTTATCGACTGATTTCTGTAACAGCAGTTCTAAGAAGAGCATTTCTGCTTATAAAACACCCTTTCCATAATGACGTTTCTTGCTTTTGTTACATCCCAACCTGTCATGTTATTGGATTTTTCTGCTAGAAATTTGTAACAAAGATAAGAAATTATTAAACACAGAAAATATGTAATTGCCATTGAAGTAATGAAATTTGCACTTCAGATGTTTCCTCAGTTGATGCAACACTTTTTTGGTTTTAATAGTTTGACTTGAATGTTGACATATTAATGATATGCATAACAGGAACAGACCTCTCTATAAAAAGTAAGAGAGGTGAAATATCAGACCATCTACTTGTAAACAACCAGACCAAACATACAGCTATCAATTTCATATGAAATACTCATCCAAGTTGGAGTGCTGATATGACAGCCTTAGCTGAATTACCTTGTATGAATATGTATTTTTCCTGGATGTATCCTTGCTACCGATCCTCAGAGCCTGGTCCAGGCAGTTTTGACAAATACAGGCTGTGTTCAGATTTCTGAAAAACAAGAAAAAATATCCAGGGCTTTCTTCTTGAGAGATATCCAAGCAGGTATTGGGGTCAGTTGGCTGCAATGATCCAGGAGGCACTGGCAGGGGCACAGAGAGAACAAGGATGGTGTTGGCAGCTGGGGCTTAGAAGGCAGAAAGGATGAGACAAGCTGCTATTTCCCTCTGTTCTCATTTTCTTTTTGCTATGGAAAGGACAGTGCTTTGTTTGGTGGGAGTGCACGCTGTGTTTTCAGTACTTGCTCTGACCTTTAATCAATATTGATTGATTTTGTGAAGACCTGAAGTCTCTGACCTCTGGCTGGCTTTGCAAAAGTAAAGTTAAAAGGTGCTAATATCTTTTAGTTACTGAAAATACCGTAAATACATCAGGGACGAAACCAAACAGTGCTTTCAAGCCCATATGATAACTCTGTTATTATTTGAAGTGGATGCCTAAAGGAAATCTTTTTATTTTTCAAACTCAGGATATGGAAGTGGGACATTGAATGCACATTGAAGAGGTACCAGGTATAGCCTTAGAAAATTATAAGCTCTTTCATAAATAATAAACAATTACACAGTTCAAAGTGTCAGAGACCATCAACCTGCCTTCATTTTAAATTGGTCTAGAGAAAAAAATTGAAATCAAGCTGTGTGTCCTTTATTATAGTACGGGCCTGTCTTTAGTTCTCTCATGATTCTCTAGAATTATGTTGACTGTCCTTTTTTCTACAGGAAACAATTATTTAAGCATAAAAAACCCCCTTTCCTTATAGCCATGAAAGAAAGAGCACTGCAAAAACTATTCCAATGGTTAGTCATACATTTGGCCTTTAAAGAACTGAACAAAAAGATCAATAACCTGATTTCCTTTTCATCTGCCTGGACTGTGAAGCATAGACCTCTTGCTTTGTTTATTGTGTAATGAAGGAGGTAAGGCAGTGTTAGCAGAAAGAAAAGATTATCTCCCTCTGGTAAATATATTGATGTTACAGGCAGAGGCACAGTACAGCACAAAGAGTAATGAGAAATTTGACTGCTTTTCTTCCTTTCCCTCCTTTCCAGCTTAGCACTGCTGCATCCCGGTGAATTAGCTGCTACAAAGAGAAGGAACTGTTTAAAGACTGGCAACTGAGAGCATTTACAATTAGCTGAATTGATTAACCTTTACAAATGCTGTTACTCTACAAGGTGTTTTTTATTCCACACTAGTTGAACAATATGCCTTATTGATTAAACATACTTCTTTACGGTAACACTGATTTGTCCATGGCTTCTCCACTCATAAAGCTGCCTCTGTAATAGCTGCTGCATGTTCTTGTTGAGGACTTGACACTGGAGACTGATTGGCATTTGACTGGAAAATGGAGACGGATGCAAACAGTGGAACAGGCTGCCCAGAGAACTGGTTGAGTCACCATTCCTGGGGATATTTAAAAGAAGGGTTTGGTGGGGCTAAAGGATATGGTTTACTGGTGGCCTGGGCAGTGCAGGCTTAACAGTGGGATTCAGTCTTGAAGGTTTTTGCCAGCTTAAACGATCTNATGGCCTTGGCAGTGCAGGCTTAACAGTGGTTTTTGCCAGCTTAAACGATCTTATGATTCTGTGATTATGTTAATAGCTCTCCATGTCTTTAGCATCAAGAATCACACTGCAAAAGCAGGAGAAGCGAATTTGCATTCCAGCTGCTCCTCTAAAGTCAGGGCTTGCTGAAACAAAGGGAGTTATCCTTTCCATTATATCTCACCTACCCTGCACAAAACACATTTTCTTGTCTAGCTGGGAAGACTGACAGCTAAATATAAACAAATAAGTAAGGAACATTATTTGTAACAACATTTACGGCTTAGGTTATGGTATTTTATCGTGTGTACGTCACATGGGAATTTGACAATGGCAAGATTCTGCTTTTTGGTGACGTGTTTTTAAATCTCTTTGAAAGCTGATTTTGGTGGGGGTGTGATTGGCAGTGGATTTGCCTTGCTAAAATAAAGAGCTCTGAGAGATCAAGACCTCTTGGAAGACGTATGTGGTGCCAAGTGGGTTCCCTTCTAACCTTGCAACCTGTGAAGTTTCAGGAGGATGTGTGCAAAATGCCACTTGATGTTTCATTCCAATTTTTGGAGAAGGGGTATGTGTGGGATTCTCGTGATTGTGAAGGCTAATGTCAGCACAGGCTGTTTCACTAGAAATTCATGACACCCTGCCCAGTGTTAGTGCTCACTGTACCTGGGAAAACTCTCTGTTTTAAGAAGGGAAGAGTAGAAATTTAATTTCCCTGCCAGCTCAAGCTGAGGCTTCTTCTGTACAGAGTCTTTGATGTATTATGAATCATGCTGAATTACACATGTTGTTCTACCATTTGCTTTTCAGCTCAGCAGGGACTGAGCAGAGAACGCCAAACTCATTCCACTGAGGATTGCATGTGGGTTCAATGAAAAGTCCTTCGATGTGTAAAAAAGCCACCGACTTTTATTTATGTATATGAATCACTAAGACTTATGATTTTAGCAGCACTCTTCCAGGTTTTCAACAAAAAAAAAAAAGGCTTGGCAGTAAAAATTGAGGACACACAGAACATGAAGTGGCTTAGATTAGACATTTTTTAAATGTAGATAAACTGGTTTGAAGAGATCTATGTTCCAGTGAATGTTAACAAGGAAGATGTAAATAGTACACATATACATAGTTTGTATATTGAGACATATGGTAGCTTGTGCATGTAATATATTAAACATATATCATCAAGTATTTAATGGTTAATATGAGGAAACTGATGTCATTCCATGGATCAGAGGAACAATGGTGGCACTCAGCCATTTCTTTCCTGAATAGCTGTTGTGTTTTTAAAAATAAAAAATCAGGGAGCTGCTGTAGCAAAGTCTGTAGCATTCACAGCATGACAAACAAATTAGAAAACAGCAGATGCAGCACAAATTAAGATGTATTTAGCACAGCAGCCCATCAGATGTGTGAAAGTCTTTTGTATATCAGCTTTGCAAGGTTGATGTATTGCACTTTAGACAGCTGATAATGAACCCTTCTAGCAATTAGAGGTGGAAATACTGAGGATTTGAAATTGTGCTGTTCCCAGTGGGGGCAGGGGGGAAGGGGGAAAACCCTTAGTGAGAAATTTACTGCTTTGTGTGTGTGCACTGAGCAAAACAAAGCAAGTGTTTCAGTTTATGCACATGTCGATTTTGAATTTCTCATTTATATTTTTTACATTTAATGCTCATGTAATAATTATTTCTTTTTTGGTGTCGTTTAAAAAAATGTGTATTTCTTTGTTGAAATTAGGAGAGTTTTATGGCTGGTACAATTCTCTTGGTTTATGTTGTGCTTTGTTTTGTCATCTGATGGGAGGACAATAATCTCAGTAATCTAGTCTTCAAACAGCAATAACCCTTTTAATGATTCAAGTCATTTACATCTTTGCAGTTCTATTGAATTTTGCTTTTTTCCCCAGTGTTTCTGTTACACTTCCTCTTTCTACCTCCCTTTCCATAGCTCAAAGCATAGTTTAAAAACCACGATGGAAGCTTTGCATAAGTAAAGGTTGTGAGTTTGAAGCCCAGACTCAATTCCGTGCTTGATCCTCCTAGATGCTGAGTGCTCTCAGCTGCAAGGAGTTGCAATGGAAATGGAGAGTACTTAGCAGCTCACATGCCTGAGCCCCCTGAGGAGAACAGCATATTACAGCAGATCTCTCTGCTATATAGATAATAATAGCTTCCACTTATATAGGGTCTTTCATCTGAGAATCTCAAAATGCACTACGGATTATGGATGTGCTACAGCAGTGACTTTGTTATGGCTGCACAGAGATTTGAAACTGAGGCAGGCGTTAAAGCTCTTTGTTACTTGTGAACAAAAGAATGTATCTCAGTGCACCCTCATCAGGCTTATTATGACCAGGCTTTATGAAAAGTAACAAATGCTTTTTCTGTGAACTAACACATCTACTTAACACGTATCATGGTTACGTAAAAATGGCCTTGTGCTGGTGTCATTTTATTGTTATTAGACACGGTGTTTGCACTCCCCACTCTCAGCTGCCGTGCTGCTTGAAGGTGAATGCCTTTTGAGAAAACACACCACTGGCACCAGACTGGGCATCAGGGAAGCTCAGGCTGAAAGTACAGCCTCCTCACAACTGCCTGCATGGCAGTGATGATGGCAATCACCATTTCCCACAGCAAGAGCACCAGCTGGTCTCACCATTCATTTGTGCAGAACAGTGGTATTGTGAAAGTGTTTCAAGGGTCTCAGTCCCTATATCACTGTTATGCAATCAGAATTCTGAGCCTTAATTACATGAACTATCCAGACCTCTGCAGAGGGAGGGACTTTATGAAAACTGTGTTCTTGTGCAGTGTAGAGAGTACAGCTGCCAGGATACTGCACTTGGAGGCTGTGGGGAAGACTTGAGGGATCTTGGGCAGGAATGACAGGGCCCTTTTCCCGTCATTCAGCATTGCACCTTCATTCATAATTAAAACTTGCAGCTAATGACAAAATGAAAAAAAACTGGGTTTTGACTTCTACTTATGTTTATCGATTGTAGGAAAAACTTTCCATCCTTGCTTTGCATCACAAAAGACAAAAGGATGAGAACTGCTGGCATGTGAGTGGTGTGGAACCTGCCTGTCTAATGTGATACTAGACTGGTCCACCGCCCAAGAAAACTAGGTCTGACTGATTAAACTAGGGGTGGTACCTGCTGTATTTTTCTTTTACTTGCTCTTCTTTTGGCTTCTGGGCGCTAATTCTTTGCATTTTCAGTGGAAATGCACTTTAGTGATATTTTTCCCTTGTCTGTAATGGGCTTGAGGACAGCCTGGTATATGTACAATTTTGATGTACTCTTTTGCAAACTCTGATATGGAATGAATCATTCTATGTAGCCTCAGTAGGAATTCTGTTAACTTCCATAAGCAGTATAGTCCAAGATTCTGCAAATGGAAAGGCTGATAAACCATATCACTGCATAGCATTTTTGCTAGTATTATTTGTGTGAGGGGTGAATAAAATATCTGCTCTGCACATTTGTCATAGGGACCATTTGGATTGTATATCAGGGCTCTGAGCAAAGGGTAAGGGGCTCTTTCCATGAGCAGCAGTAGAACTATTATCCTGTCTTGGCTTTCAAACCATAGCTTTTGACCTTCATTTCAAAGCTGTATAATACTAGTAGTTATTAACAGTGATCACTTGGTATGATAGTTTTTAAATTAGACCAGATTGCCAGCAAAAGCACTCTGATTGCATTTAATCAGGAAATGAAGATGATTCTCTGTGGGCAAATGAGTTACCTTTACATTACTCAAAAAAAAAAAAAAAAAAAAAAGCAATCAAGCAAGATTCTGCCATTTCCAGTTCTTGTTTATTGAGACCCAGAATAACAGTAATTCCCAATACCTAAAATATTGCCTAACTCTTTTGATTTTATAAAGCCATGGTACAGAATTATTCCCTGATGCAGACTAAGTATCACTGTGACAGAGACAAAAAGATTATTTTCTGGGTCATATATAGTTCTCTTTTTATACGCAGCATTTTTTTTTCTGCTGACCGTGCTCTGAATGATTATCTTAATTTTCAACTCTTATTGCATAGATGTAAATACACCATGGCAGTTGATTGTATACTAGTGAATTAAATGCTAGAAGTTTTACTAATGATATAATTCCTAATGTAGTCATAATTATTATTGAGTTTTAACAAGTATGTACATATGTAAAAATGGATTATGCTTGTCATGGACAAGTTTTCTCATGCATAAAAGAAAAATTTATTATTTTGGGGGATTTTTTTCTCACCATTTTGTTTTACTGTGTCTTGAGATTACTTGCAAGAACGCAAGACTTATTGCTGGTAAAAAAAACCCAGGATTTTTAATAAATAGCTGTAGAAAACGTGGAGTTAGATGCATGATGGACCAGGTTACCAGAGTAGGCAATAAATATTTTGCTTTTGGTATTTTGTCCTTGTTCTGAGATGAGGCTGGAGAGTAACTTAGGGTCATATGAAATTACTTAGATTCTTGAGAAACTATCAAGTACATGTAAATTTATAAGTCAAGGTTTTTTTAGCAGTTTAGCTACCTCTCTGAACTTGAGAAAGAAAATGAAAATTTTTGCAACTTTCATTCTTTCATATCTATGCCGTCAATGTAGGAGCATTTTCATTTTCATCATTACCAGTATTAGCTGCCAAAATGTGTGAATAATTTTAATAAAAATATTGCAATTTCTAATCTGAGCAGTTTGCATTTTTATGTTTTGTCTGTAATAGAGGCAGTAGAGAAGGTTTATGTGTGTGCAGTGTGCTCAACAGTGTGCTTTCTGATATAAGTTGTCAAAAGAAGGCCCACCCCGTAACATTTCTAATGCACAGCCTCTTTCCTACTTAGTCAATGATAAGCCTTTGGAAGGGCCAGTGCTTCCTGTGAAGAAAACTCAACAGCCCATCCTCTCATCCTGATGAAAATGCAGACACTTAACATACTTTATCCTCCACAATTGCAAATAGCTAATCATAATTAGGAACCCTGCTGTTGGGAAAACGCTCACCCTGCCGCTAAAAAAAAAAACCCACTGAAGCTGTAATTTTCCTTTCTTGTATTCTTCCAAGTCTTTCTAAAGCTAAGTGTCTACACAGTTTGCCTGAAAGTAACACATGGACTCCTACAGAAACAACTTTTCCATTGACCCATCAGTGCACTCACCTCAATACATTTTTCTGCTTTCCTACTGTAAATGAAGTAGTAATTGCATATAATTTACTGTCCATTCTTTCTGTCTTAGGAAGTGCCTTGGCATGAGACTAGCACATGCATTTTTTTGGCTTTTAGTTGGCTTTTTTATTTTTCTGATTTCCTTATAAAATGCCCTGGTTGGTTGTACTTACTTGAAAATTATATCTCTGCAAGCAGAATCTTCTAGTTAAAAGTATGTCAGTGTTGAAGAAATAGTGATTGAGGTGTTTAGGAAGGATTCATGATCACTGGAAAGATAATAATAAATTGAAGAACAGCCATGGACAATTCGCCCCTGCTGGGCAGTAAGTCTTATGAAATTCCCTGTGCCAGTTCTAATACAGTTACAGTGTAAGCAAATATAAAACATATCCATTCAGTATTTGCCTCACTTCCTGTGGTTTCAGTTATAAGTCATAGAAATCTGCTTTGGCCTCTTATGCTATGTATAGACACCTGTGCCCCACGCATTGGCCTGTCAAATTATGCCTCTTCAATCAGCCTGCAAGTGAGTGAGCTCTGAGGCAGATGTGCGCCCTAAGCCTTAAGGAGAATATTTGCTTCAGTTTGAACCATTTCAGCAAGATTTATAAGAAACCTCTCTTTTGAACTTAGACCATTTTGGGGATGTAGGCTGGATGGAAGGGCCAGCTTGCCTTGTTTTCATGTTCCTGGTAAAAATGCTTCTTCTCTGTTGGGGGAGGGGACACAATACACTGAATGATGCATTTTTTTTTCCTGCCATCTGCATTTTTGTGACATTCTATTGAATTTGATTGGCATGCCATTAGCTTTACATTATTTAAAAGAAATTCCTGCAGTATTTCCAGCGCAACCAAATAATTGAAAGACATGTCATGCAACATCTTGTTTTAATGACATGCATCACCATTCAGTACCATTGTAATGACATCTCTGCCACATAAGATGTCTAAAACAATATCTGTGGTTTTCCAGTATCACCCTATACTTCAGTATACTGAACCAAGGGTTTTGAAATTTTGTGGGTTTTGGTTTTTTTTTTTAGGGTAGGGAAGTTAAATATAACCCTTCAAAATCAAGCCAGGTCATAGAAAATGTCAGTGTTTATTTAAATTGCATCATTAGTATATATATATTTTTATGTCATCACCAAGAATTTAAGATCAAAACAGGAAATCAATTCAGTTCTATTAGATTACTACATGAGATTCCAGCAGCAAAATTTCATACGAGGAGGAAAACATGGTAGTTACCTCCTCAGATTGAATCAAAGAATCACAGAATTAAGTAGGTTGGAAAAGCCCTTTGAGATCACTGAGTCCAACCTGTGACCTAACACCACCCTGTCAACTAGATTGTGGCACTGAGTGCCATGTCCAGTCTTTTCTTAAACACCTCCGGGGAAGTTACTCCACCACCTCCCTGGGCAGTCCATTCCAATGCCCATTCACTCTTTCTGGGAAGAATTTGTTCCTAATGTCCAGCCTAAACCTCCCCTGCCACAGCTTAAGAGACTGTGTCCTTTTATCCTGACACTGGCAGCCTGGGAGGGGAGACAAACCCCTGCTTGGCTGCACCCTCCTTTCAGTGGGTTGTAGAGAGTGATAAGGTCCCCTGAGCCTCCTTTTCTCCAGACTAAACACCCTCAGACTAAACACTCCCTCAGCTGCTCCTCACAGGACTTGTGTTCCAGACCTTTCACCAGCCTTGCTGTCCTTCTCTGGACACACTCCAGCATCTCAACATCCTTCCAAACTGGGGGGCCCAGCACTGGACACAGAACTCAAAGTGTGGCCACACCAGTGCCGAGCGCAGGGGAAGAATCTCTTCCTTGGCCCTACTTTCCTATTTTTTTTCCAAATTTTTTTTTCCAAATTGCTGCTTTCCAAATTTTTGCTGTGCCCATTTTTGGCTCCCAGTACTTAGATGGGAAGAACTGGTGATCTTTAAGGTCCCTTCCAACTGAAACCATTTTTTGATTCAGTGAAAAGGAAGAACTTGCCAGGGGCATATAGAACACTGTCAAATGACTGCAGGAGGCTACATACTGGTGAGAATCTGCCTGGTCAGGACATGCAATAAAACTGGGCTTGAAGCCTGGAAGCATAATTTAAGAAAAGCTCATGCTCCTGGCTGCTTCTTCTTCCCTGTCCTGATGGTTGGTGAAATGAGTAGAAGCAGAGGCAATGTTAATTGTCCTTGCTCTCGCCTGAGTTTACCTTCAAGTAAAATATACATTAAGAACTTACTTTTGTATGTCTGAAGTTGTGAATTTGTCTGCTAGCTTTCTAATCTGATTTTTTTTAAACAGAATTTTATAGCATAATACAGATGTTAGAAGTGATATTAGAAACGAGCGTTAGGGCTTTTATTAGTTCCTATTCCCCCTCTTTCTTTCTTTCTTTTTCTTTTCTTTTTCTTTTCTTTTCTTTTCTTTCCTTTTCTTTTCTTTTCTTTTCTTTTCTTTTCTTTTCTTTTCTTTTCTTTTCTTTTCTTTTCTTTTCTTTTCTTTT
>VZRO01002536.1:17751-241223 GCA_013397915.1 Daphoenositta chrysoptera
TTTTCTCTTTCTTCTTGCCTCTACAGTATAATTTTTTCACATCATATAAAGAAAGTATTTAAAAGAAATGTTTATAAACTTGAGGTAATTTGCAGGCAGGCAAGCATAATGTGAAAGAACTTAGAGAATTCAAATTTGAAGAAGCAGGAACAGAAAGAAAAACATTCAGCTTGGGGGGAACATAGATTAAGGAGTGTCACAATGCTGCTTGTGAGAAAGAGGAGAGTAATTCTTAAACACAGTGCCAGCATGTGAAGATCTGCACTGGAAAAATATACTATCCATCTGACAAGGAGTGACAGAGCCAGCTAAAATCTGTTATAATATTCTGAGGTCAGTGTGCAAGCACCATAGTTGCTGAGACGGAAAAGAATAGGCTAGACAGAGGATAGTATTTGAGGAAATTCCGTAGGGACAACCCAAACTCAGCTGAACTACAAGTCTGCTTCACCCTGTCTATGGTTAAATACATTTTGAACAGGGTGAAGGGAAATATGTGAAAAGCATGTATGATGCTCCTTAGTTTACTTTTTAACTGCTTAACCGCTATATTCCCAAAATGCGTGATGATAATAAATACAGAAATATGGATTCACAAAAAAATTATCTTAAATGCTCCCAGTCAACTTAGTGATGATTCTGGTGTTTTGTTTCAGAATTACAAAAGAAAGAGATGTCTCTAATGCAGTTGTTCTAAAATTCAGCTGCAGCAAGACATGTTATCGCTACGGAAAACAAGCTAAGACAAATACAGCACGCTAGTGGCATTTTCCTTCAAATGACTTTCAATCCTGAAGGACACTTCTGCAGTTTTAAAAGTTTAAACATTAATCTAAAAACATAGTTGCCCCCCAACAGTTTTCCAGAGTCAAAACCAACCATTTGCTTGATATTCAATTTTATTATAGTAAACCCATGTTTGGGTTTTTTATGTTTACTTTTATAATGCTAATTTGTTTTAATGTTTCTTTTCTATTTTTTCTTATGTGTCTTGGCAGCATTAGGACAGGAAAGGCTTGATCTTGGAATGATTACTCATATTATTATGCAGATGAAGAATGCCAAGTGAACAAAAGGTCACTGTAAACTTTTCCTTGCTAGGTTTACAAATATTCCAAGCAGCATATTTGTAACATCAAGTGTAAATATTTGCATCTTTTCATTTCTATTAACTATAAAAACACTAAATCCTGAACACAAGTGTAATCTGAATAAGAGAAATCTATGTTTGAAGTTTTTCAGATCATATGGCTTTAGGACTCTTTCTCTAGTCCCTGTCAAGCAACTCTTTGGAGTGGGGACCAAGGCGTTGTCATTGCCCTCCCAAAGAGCTTCATTGCCACCACGGACTGGAGCCGACACTTCTGATCTCGTGCTCGCTTCGGTCAGGTCCACACAGCTGTGGGATGTGACAGCCTGCTCTGTGCACTTCAGAGTTGTTGGGTGTAACGAGGAGAGAGAGTTTCAAAATAAAGATTTTATATCCCAAAGATTTTATAATAATAATAATCAGCAGTTATAGAGGGAATAAGTTTAAGAAAGTGTGTTTGGTTGTGATAATCATTTCCGCAGGAATCAGTGGAATGTGGGAAGATGGTAAGAACCGTTGTTTTGCTTCTTTGCAAGAGGAAGGAAAAAGTCTGTCAAAGCAATACAAATTGAATTCTTCTGGTTATTGCATTTAAACGTTAATTATAATTCTGTCTTTATCTCAACCCAAACCATCTGATTGAATTATATTCTAATTCACAGTATGTACCTGTGAATGAGAAAGCTGATGGAATCCCAGCATTAAATTTCCTAACTGGCAGGTATGTCTCTAAAAGGTAAAGACACAGTTGGACATAACAGTATTTTTAAGATTGGTTCTCAGCAGATTTAGTCAGAATTTATACTTTGAGGCAAAATGGTGAGGAGGTTTTAATAATATTAATTTCAGGTGATGATAACAGAGATGTGACTGTCCAGTTTACTTGCACTCCTGATTTCCTAGAACATTGTGGTTGATGATCTTGAATTAGGAAGTCTAAGCACTTGTGGCATAACTGTTAATTGCTTTGTTGTTGTTACTGTCATGTTGTAATATTTTCATCACACTAACCTGATGACTAGAACTGCAGATTTTTTTTTTTTTAAACAATTGTGTTTTCTGCTTTCCTATGGTTGAGGTAGAGTATTCAAGGCACACCATGTAATAAACCAGTGTTAATATTTTCCACTGAATTATATTTCTTTTTGCAGCTTCTCTATTTCCTAGTAAAATATATACATGGTTGTGAAATCTCTTCTCTTGAGATATTGAATACTGATTTATCGATAAGGGTTTTTTCTGTATCAAAAAAAATCCTTTGTGATAAACTGCTTCAAGCCAGACAATGCAGAACAGAGTTAGTAAGAGGTATCAAAATTATGACCTTACTTTATTGTTTGCATCATTTTATTTCGTTGTTCACAAATGGGGAATTTAAAAATACCTTTATTGAGTGCAACAGAGTAGTAATTAATCTTTCAACCCTCAGTTATTATTCATTCATTTTTCACAGCATTTTATCAAGGTCATCATAACTCCATATTGTGGGTGTTAATACTTGTGGGTTTTGTGAATTTTAAAGGTATGTAAAAAAATTAGTATTTTAATTGCTCATCACTCAGCAAAATTGCAGGTGAAATTACAAGCTAGCAGAAGATGATAGTGGTGATAAGTCCTTAGTGAATAAAGGTTCTTGCAGATGTGAGTCTCATGACTTTATTTCCTTGAACACCAGTGGAAATAAAGAGCATGAAAAAGCAAATTTTCTGTAATTAAATCTTTTTCTTTGGCCCATTGCAAAAATATGTCAAGCAGTCTTGAGTTCAGTGATCTAGAGAATCAGGAAGAGCTGAATTTTGTTATTTATCCTAGGTATCATGAATCTCATACTGCTAAGAAAAAGTCTTGTGTTGAGGATGAATCTAAGACCATTTTTGTATTTTGAATTGGATGTACTCCATCAGTGAAAGGAAACCTATGACAGCCGGGAATTTTTCCATAGCTAAGGTGGTTTCTTTTTTGTCTTTGTCTACCAACACCATCTCCATCTTGCTTGTGTTTGTCTTCACCCAGATGTTACTCAATAAATTTGTCTTCTACCACTGATGAAAATAGGCTGACCAATAGACAATATTGGCCTGTGACAAACAGGAACATGAATATTGGACTCATGCTCAAGTTTGTCTGATTGCTGCTAACAGGTCTTGATCAGGACCAGATGAAACTAAACATTATGAGCCTTGCCTGGAGAGATTCTCTTACACATCTGTCATCAACCTCCATTCACCGTGCATAAAATATTAAGACAAATAATGTCTCAGAAAGCAATATCTAAATCCTTGCATGCCATCACTCTCAATCACGCTTTCTCACAGAGATTGCGAGTCCTAAACTGCTTTATTCTCATAAAGTTTGGAGATATTGCATATACTACAGACCTCGTGGGTTGTCACTTAGGGACTGAAGATCACTTCATTCATTGTTCTGATATCTGTCATAAGCATTTCTTTTTCATGTCCTCACTGACTTCTCTTTTGTCATGGTTTAACCCCAGCCAGTAACTAAGCCATACTCAGCCACTTCCTCAATTCCCCATAGTGGGATGGAGGAGAGAATAAAAAGAGTAAAAGTGAAAAAGCTTGTGGCTTAAGATAAAGACAGTTCAGTAAGTAACGTAAAAGCTGTGCAAAAAGGTGAAGCAAAACAAGGAATTCATTCACATATTCCCATGGGCAGGCAGGTGTTCAGCCACCTCCAGGAAAGCTGGGCTCCATCATGTGTAATGTTTACTAGGGAAGACAAACACCATCACTCTGAACGTCCCCTCCTTTCTTCTTCTTCCCACAGATTTATATGCTGAGCGTGACCTGTCTGGTCTGGAATATCCCCTTGAGTCAGCTGGAGTGAGCTGTCCCCTCCCAGGTGTGTCCCCTCCCAGCTCCTCGTGCACCTCCAGCCTGGTTGCTGGTGGGGTGGGCTGAGGAGCAGAAAAGGCCTTGGCTCTGCTCAGCAGTATGAGAACATCCCCGTGTTATTGACACTGTTTCCAGCACAAATACAAACCACAGCCCCGTACAAGCTACTGTGATGAAAATTAACTCTACATCAGCCAAAACCAGCACATCATTTTATGAAACACGCAATGATATTCATGGCTGTACTGTCTCAGATAAATAGTTGTTGGTTCCAAGGAAGATTAAGGTCAAAGCTTGCCGGACTGAAAAGAAAAAACTGTGTTGCTGAGAAGAGAGTAACAAGATCATAGAGTCATGGAATCAAAGGCTGGTTCAGGTCAGACCAAACCTTATAGACCATGTGGTTCCAAGCCCTATGCCATGGGCAGGGAGACCTCCCAATGGATCAAAACTCCCTCCAACCTAGTCTTGAACTCCTTCAGGGATGGAGCATCAACAGTTTCTGTGGGCAACTGGTTCCAGTGCCTCACTACCCACTGGGCTGCATCACCACATGTATTGTTTTTTTTAATCATGAAATGGAAAATGACCAGCCCTTTTTAATACATGTTATTAGCATGTCTTTCTGCATGCATGATATTAAGGAGAAAGTTCAGCAGGGAGAATAGAAATACACCAGCAGATGAACAAGCTCTCGCTCTATGCTTGGGAAAGGCATGGAAACAGTGTCACATCTATAGAATCAGTTCTGATTCCCTGTGGTTTCGCATGTTTTTGGGGTTGACTTAGAATGAAATGTAAGCACAGAACTGGTAAACCAAAAGGGAAAAAAAATGGCAAGGAAGTATCATTTAAAATTAACAATTATCTCTAGTGTTTCAGGATTTTGAGACTTACAAAAAAAAAAAAAAAAAAAAAGGGGGGGAATGTCACAATATTTTGTAGGTCAGACAAGACCTTTTTTTCAATTTGTAGACATTTAATACATTTGTAAACCAATTTCTTCTCTAAAGAAAACAGATTGTGGGAGGGTTTGCAGAGTGTTTTCAGAGTGTTGTGTTCCATTTAGAACAAAAATCATCTCCCTTTATGCTTGCTTCCATCAGAATCTCTCGGTATCTATATATTTTCAGACTTACTGAATGTATTTCATGCTTCATATTGCTTAATTAGAAGAGAGAAACATTAGTCTAATTGCAGATATTCATTGATGTCTGAAGATACTGTTCATTTTCACACCATCTCTTGTTTCCTCGTGTTCTATATTCCATAAGTTGAAATATTATAAATATCTTTTCGAATACGTTTCTTGAATGAGAAATAAAAAAAATCATAGACACGTAAATTTTTATAAAAATACAAACCCTGGGTTGAGATTTGATGCCATGGTCATGAATCATGTACTATAACATTGTAAATGAGATAACTGCTACATTATATTCTCTGGGCAAAGTTAGTAGATTCAGTACAACTTCAGCAAGATACTGTACCCGACATTCCCTATTTCCATCAGAAAAGCCTTCATAAATCTTCAACTCGCATATTGGACCAGATTAAGTCCCAGTAGAGAAATCCTAGATTTGATGGTTTTAATTTCTTAAGTTACTGAGTAGGAACCAACTTTGTAACGATGGTAGAATTTGACTAGGATACCTTATCAGGTTTCTTTCTTATTCACAGCTGAAACCTTTCCTAATAAAAGAAACCTACTAATATTCCTAGCAAATGTTAACTTACAATTAATTGATTCTTATTAATTAAGTATTCCTGGAAGTGACTTAGTATAGAATTGTCTTTTTTATTTCTCAATGAACTTTATAGAAAATAATTATTTATGTACTGGAATGTAAGTTTTTGACAATTTCCCCAGCCTCTTGCTTTTCAGTGCAAATGTCTCAAGCTGTACTAATGTCCTTGAAAGTCTTTTTCTCTCTTGGTCTGTTATAAAGCAATGGGACACTGTGCTTTCTGTAGAACTTTGAATGTCTGCTAAAGGAAAGACAGTGTCTAGAGACAAAATATGCAGGCGAATTTTAAGGGTGACCTCATAGGATACTGCAAAAATGTCTTAACTTCCAGAAGTCTACCATCATTATTTAAGAAACCCCTTTTTCTTCCACAGACAGCTGAAGTATTTCAGTGGTGCAGCTTCATGTGGAGAGACTTTTTCCTCCTCAGTGCATACAATTGTGGTCTCTTCTATTGATGTTGCATAGTTATGTGTACTTTTTGGGTCATTCTTGCACCCCGTTGCTTTGTACAGGTTTATGTTACTTGTGAGAGTGGAACAGAAACATTTTAGGCAAAACATCCCCATAAAGTCAAGATACTTAACCACTTAAAATATTATATAGAATTTAATAAATTTCTTCTATTAATTTATCTTTAGCTTCAGATTAGCTTCAGTTCTGGGGCATCTACTAGACATTTCAGGAGACCTAATTTTTCTGACTACATCTGATGTTTTATAAGCAGTCTACTTCATCACAGGGAAATATTTAAAACTAACTGCATTTTTAACACAAAGGTAATCTGTCCTTTTGAAATATTTCACATACAAAGATTAATAAGTTACACATGTTGCTATAGCAACTGTGAATCAAAGTATAGTAAGTCTAGACAGTGCTATTCATGCCCTTTGAAAAGAAAATCAAATGTAAATATCAAGGTTTTGATTCATGCTGCCTAGAATAATTTAGTGAAAATTAAAACAATAGTGATTTATTCTACCCTGGTCTGTCTACTTGTAGAAATAATTTTAAAAGCTCATGTTTAAACACCCACATTTTTTCCTGTGTGTGTTAACATGTTATGCTCTCATATTTTTTATCATAAGTGTCCCTTATGGGCCTATTTAAAGTAATTCTGATTCAACAGTGACATGAAAAAAGTCATTAGTATAATGATCAACTATTTCTTAATCAATAACAGACACAAGTAGTTTTCGTTTACCTATGGGACAGGAGAATGCAAAATGTCCTTGAAAATAAATTGGCTCCCTTTATTACTTTATTAATTTTATAGAAAATCTAGGATGAAATCTGTGCCTTTAAATCAGGTCTGTAGCCTCAACTGATGGTGGTGACTCAGTCTAAGAGAAGGATTGACCAGATAAAAATCTGATGGGCCACATACTACTTCTCTTTTGCAGTTCACTAGGTGCATTGTTTGCATTTGCAAAATAAAAAGGCAATTGTTTTTAAAATTGTTTCCAATTTATTTATACTATTTGTGAAGAGTGTGACAGGTGAAATAGGTTCTATTGAAATTGACCAAAATAAGAGGAAGTGTCTGTCATGGATTTTGAATGCTGCTTAGTAATTTTGTGTTGCAACAGCAAAGCTGTAAAACGGTTTCCCCATGAGAACTGTGACTCCTGAGCTTAGAAAAATCTCTGGCCAGGGACTGAGTGACAGTGAAGGAGATTACAACATAATATCCACTCATGAGTGGCATGGAAAAAGTGAATGGGGAATTACTATTTCTTCTCACGGTATGAAAACAAGTGAGCATCAAATGAAACAGTAAGACAGTATTTTCAAAATAAAGAGGAAATTGTTTTTCAGTAAATGTGTATAAAGTTCTTTCCACAGAGCACATGAATGCCTGAAGATTACAAAGATTACAAAGATTGCCTGAAAATGTTCAAGGCAATTGAACAATGAATTGGGAAAAAATGAGTGTGCTTGGTTAAACACAGAGATGAGGCATTCGGCTCAGGAGGTCCTGCAGTTAAAATCATGGAGACTGGAAGAGGTTTTGGAGAAGTTTTGTTTTGTAATAATTCTGTGTCTCCTTAGGTGGTCCCTGTTAACCATTCTCAGAGAAGGCTTACTGTGCATTATAGATAATATGTGTGACCTTGTAAGGCATTTTTTAATCTGTTTATTATGTCAAGCAGTGATAACAAAATTGAGAGAAGAGAATAAAAGAGAAGAGGGATTTAAAAGTATTTTTAAAAGAAAATTGTGCATTCTAGCAGCACCTTATCCTATCAACTTAATAAGCTTTTTTTTTGTACTTTTCTCCAGGAGCTTGTGTTTGGTGGTGTTCATCTCCATAAAGCCAGCAATAGAATCCGTACTGCTCTAAAATTAGAGGGAGGCTTAGGACTTATTCCTTCAGAAATATTGGATCCAGTCTTCTATGTCCAGAAGACCTAATCAGTGGAATTTTTGGGAAAATGACAATTTTGCAAAATGTATTCAGCCTATGTTCTTTATCTGTTTCTTCTGGAAAGGATAAAACTTGGTCATGTAGTCAACATTCAGTTGAAAATTTGGAGTAGATTGTCAAAATATAGGGCACTTTCTGGGAGCTGATACACAGCTAAGCTGTGAGAAATTGAAAGCTAGACCCACATATCACTTAAATGATGAGTTTTGCTAGCTGGAAATGGTAAGAGTTCCAGAGAGTACAAAACACTTATGGAGATAAGCTGAGAAGTCCTACAGTTTAGTACTTAGCCTTGGCTTCTCCTTACAGTAGCCTTTTGTTCTGCCTTGACAAAAATGGGACAGAAAGAATGAGGATGAAAAATGAGATTCCAATAAAAAAACTTCCAGGGTTTGGTTGCTTTTAAATCAGAGTTACTTGAATATGAAATGAGCATTTACACAGTGTTGTCTCCCTGCCCACACGTTTGACTGATTTGTAAAACGTAAATATAGTAATATCATTACATTAATCCCATGGAATTCACTTTAGCAAGAATTAATTTGTCCTTGTAAATGTTTGACTAGTCCTATTGACAGAAGTACAGTATGGAATAAGAGAATTCTATCCATATGTATATATGTGTACATATGAATAAACAAATTAAAAAAATAAATGGGATGGAAAGAAGGAGACAATAAATGAAAAACTCTAGGCTGCCCATATAGCTGAAAATTTATAAGATGTTTTCTTCAGATGACATATCATTTTCTAGGAACAGCTAAATAAAAACTATTTCTTCTGCATTTTCCAAAGCTATGTGGGCTTGCACTCTGACCTTGAAAAGGCACATCCAGGAGTTCCATAGTAAATTTATCCCACATAATTAAGAGATGAGGTAAGCAATTTCTGGCTAGGCAAAAGGGGTTGAGGGTGGGGATGGTGCTTCCCTACTCAGAGCGTGTTTGTGAAGCTAACACCAGTCTCAGACTCAATAGTGTCAGTCCCTGAGCAACTTACAGCTCTCAGTTAAGTGGATGAATTTTAGATATTTTCTGGGAATACAGTTCTTCCATTATTTACATGCTTGTGCTGGGGAATCTGGGTGTTTACTGAGTCCTTTCGTTTCATTGGTAGAAAGAAACAAGGCTGTGGCACAAGTGACAGTTCTGTAATCTCTGTCTCCCTATCAGGATTTGTCACAACACACGGCACTTCTGTATGTATCACCAGAACAAAGTGTCCTGGTTTGTAGATATTTCAGGGTCATTTTAAGATTGCTTGGGTGTGTTGGATAAAAACCACACAAGAAAAAATTTTGATATCAAATTCCTACCTGTGAGTCAGATCCCCAAGCTCTCTTTTCTTCCTGGTCAGGGAACTCAACTATATCTGGCTTCTGCAAGGACTCTGCTGTCAAAAAAATCTACAGTCATTTTTACCAGATCCTTGCTGAATCTGTAAAGTACAGTTACTGTTTGAGGCTCAAAATGATAATTCCTTGAGGTAAGAATTGTACCTGGCATTGTCGCAATACTGTTTGAATTCTTGAAGCAATCTATTATCTAAACTTTTATTTTTTTGAGGTCTTGGACAACAGAATTTGAGAAAGGGAGGTATTTTTCATTCACTTTGCTCAAATCTGCATTGTAGATTTAGCAGATACTTTTGCCTTCTTTAGCATTGCATCTTTAGCAGAGCAAGGCACCTGGATATTCAGTATCACTGCACCATACTAATGTAGTGTACTAATACTTGATGGGGAAGGTTCCTATGTCCACTAGGAAAGAAAGCAGTCTCTTCCCGGCAAGACTAATTGTATACCATTTAAATGAGGAAAGTACCTCCAAAAATCATCTGACATGCCTTAGATTTTTTTTCCTTGTAGTAGTTGTTTTTGAATTTAGGCAACCTAGTGAAACCCTGCTGGATGTCTTGAATTAGCTCCCTGTCTTCAACGTGCCATCCATAGGAAGATCTCTTCCATGATCTTCACAGACACAAGAGGTGAGGTTGACAGGTCAGTAATTCCCAGGGTCCTCTTTTCTACCACTTGTAAAAATGGGTGCAATATATCCCTTTTTCCAGTCAGCTGGGACTTTGCCTGACTGCCATGATTCTTTGAAAATCATGGAGAGTGGCTCTGCAAATACATCAGCCCATTCCCTCAGGACGCTGAGATCTGTGAACTTAAGGGTGTATAATTAAGGGTCTAAAAGAGGCCTATCTAAGTGAGAAAATGGTGAATCCTCTGCTACGTGTTTGTGTCAAGAGTTATCACATCTATGTCAAAACAGATCCCAAGAAAATAACTTTTAAGCAGGGGTGCCTGTAGATAAAACAGCAAACAGTGCTGGAAATGATGTAGATTTTTTTAATGGGAACTTTGGTCAGTACTCAGTGGTCTTCTTTTTTAATTTGTAAAATTAAATTTGTAAAATTTGTAAAATTAGAATAGATGGTAGATTTGGGATTTTTATTCTTATTAATACAGTTCTATACATTCCTATGTAGACCCATGTCTGTAATTGCACAAAGGCAGTTTCCTTCCGCAAAATTCTGATTCTGCCTTTCTAGCTAGACAATACAATGATAAATTGCAGAAAAGGTATAAGGATCATATTTCAGAAAAAAAAAAAGTTAACCATAAAACCAGTGGAGGACTATAGCTGGAATGGTTGTGTGAATCTATGGATGGAAAACAACATGAATATGGGGAAAGATTTCCCCCCTTTACCTTTAGGGGTAAATCTGACAAATATCCAAAGTGAAAACTTGTAACAGGTCCTGGGCTTTGGTGGAAATAGAGACTAGATGGCTTTTGAGGTCCCTTGTAACACCTCTATACTTACATAATGATCTCATCACAGAAGATCTTGGATCTTGAAAAAGGATAATTATTAGATTATTATAGGATAATTTAAGTTAAAAATTCTCTCTAGAGGTCTGTTGATCCAAAATCCTGCTTCAAGGTTCGACCAGGTTGCTCAGGGCTATGTCCAGATGAGTTCGACTATCTCTACACTTTCTCCAAACAGCCTGTTTCGCTGCTTATTCTCTGCTTTTCTGTCATGGGAAAAAAAACCCCAACACTTTAGTTGGTTTGATACTTACTTCTGCTGTTGCAGATTGACGCCACTGCCTCTGATTATTTTTCTGTGCATGACTGAGAAGACTCTGGCTCTGTCTCCTGTAGATTCATTCCCCTGTAGGTAGTTGAGAACTATGATTAGATAGACTTCTCCAATGTAAGAAAACCCAATTTTCTCTACCTCTCCTTCTATGAAACTTGTTGGAGTCACAAGATGTGTGTTTGCTACCAGAACCACTTTGGCTATAAATAAAATCTCTTCAGCTTTGGGTCTGGGCGAGAGATAACCGGGTGCCTTTGATAGCTGTGCTCTGTGACCTTGCCTTTTAACACCTTTCTTTGAATGCTTAAACAAGGAAAAGGAAATAGTTTTTTGGTTGCATGGTATCAGGAATGAAAAGTAATTTTAAAAAGTGTCCCAGGCAGAAGAGTAAAACAATTAAAAGCTCTGTCAGAGCTCATGCTCTCTGGGAACACAAAATGCAATTGAAAGAAGTCTCCTAAAGGGAATTTCATATAGTGCTTGTCCTATATCTGCTAGCAACACGAGTCATTAAATGGAAGATAATCTGAAGGTTGCCACCTTTAGCGTTTGCCTTATTTTGCTCTGTGCAGAATGTGATATATTCAACAGTTTCAAGTTAAATAGACAAGGCTGAATGCAACACAGTAATCCAGAGGACTGGGAGGGTTATTATGAGAACTATATAATGTTAACACGTATTTTCAGAGGCTTCAAGGCATTGCTGTGAGAGGCAGGGAAGCCAAATCCTGCAGAGTGAGCAGCCAAGTTGCTGATAAAAAAAAAAAAGAAATATTGGTGGCTTAGTGTGGGACAAGAAAAGCAGCGATTCAGAGGACTACCATAAGCAAAGCAAGCTGGATTTGGTGTGCAAAGAACGTCTTAGTCCAAAGTGTTTAGACTACACTTTGGTGGTAACTAAGAATTCAAAAGAGCAAAAACTTAGTAGGAAATGGAACTGTAAAGAGCAAAAAATTCACAACTGCAGAAGTGATCTAAAAAATTAGGTTATTTCTGACAACTTTAAACTAAGTGGTTTAACCCCTGATTTTGTCATAATGCCTCTTTTTTTTTTTAAGAAGGAGAAGAATTACAGAAGGGGCAATCACCTAGAGAGAAGCTTGAGGATGGTGTCCAGGGGTAAAAAATCTCTCAGAAGACTACATACTAGAGCAATAAGGTCTCAGTTGTCTAATGATTTGACATCTCAAACCTTGGGCCTGAAGACTCAAAACTTTCAAGCAAAGAGTTGCTAGCCAGGCATTTTTCATCACTGAACAGAATGAAGAATAGTGAAACTTAACTATTTTTGTGCTGTTGAAAATTACAAAATTTTATTTCAGAGCCATGAGATGGTTAAGTACAGTGTCAGGTTTAAAAATTTGAGGTCTATGGATTCTTGTTTCTCTTTCCATTGCTAAGCTGCCACACATGAGGTAAAGAGGCAACACAGTCAGGGAGATCAGGAGGAAGGGTTTATTTTGTTACTCTCACCATTCTGGTGTTCCTTAATTCCTGACCTTAGGGGTACCCCTCTTGCTTAGCCTGATTGCCCTGGACATGTCCAGATTCCAGTGGAATAAATGGAGGTGTTCTTCTGGTCTCTTCTCACCAGAGCATGTCAGCATTGCTCTGACATAGCACTAGGATCATCTCTAACTGACCCCTCCAAACAGAATCAATGCTTTTGTCCGCAATTTATTGCTTCTGTACCCTAAACGTTTTCTTCATTCTCTTAGGTCTTAGCTGTAAAGTGGATGTAGGATTTTTATTTGTCTCTTCCAGTCCTGTCTATGCCTTTTGAAAGTCTTAAATGGTTTTGGGTTTTTTTTCTGTTTGCTTGATAAAGCCTATTTGTGATTGCTGAGGATCTGAATCCTGTAAACAGGCTTTGTAAGTTCTTCCTGAAATCAACTCTTGTTCTTTATTTGCTTATGAGTTCAGCAAACATCTTTCCACAAGGTCACACATCCATCTGATGGTTGTTATTAAAGCAGCCTGATCCTATCTATGACACAGCTTTTGAAAAAGCTGTGTTATTAAGTGTATCCTTCCACCATATATTACTTCGTTTTAATGCTTTTATTTGCGCTTGTGTGTGTAGGTAGGAGTTGCATACTAGGGATATATTTCTTACACCTACTTTTTCTTTTTTCTCCTGTTCTCAGCCCCCATACACTGTTGCCTGTACTGTCCAATGTATCTTGGGTTTTGATTTTTGGAGGTTTTTCTTGTTTGGCAGGTTGTTTTTTTGGTTTATTGTTTGTTTGGTTGGTTTGATTTGGTTTGATTTGGGATTTTTATTTGTTTGTTGGTTTTTGTTTGCATGTTTGGATTTTTGTGGGTTTTGTTTGTTTGGGTTTTCTTGTTTTGTTTTGTGTGTGTTTTGTTTGTTTTTGTGTGTGGGGTTTTGTTTGTTTGCTTGTTTATTTTTGTATTATGTGTGCATATTCTGTAATAGGTCCTCTTCTCAAATGTGTGTTCTGATGCTTCTCCCATGGGCAGCGACTCATTGTTGCATTTGAGATCATAATTTAGACCACTGTGTACACAGAGACCAAAGAGAGTCTCATTTGTCCTTCAGGAAACATTTCATTGGTGCAAAATGTTAACCATGGGGTATATTGTTGTCTTCTCACTGAAGTCGGCTGTGATTAGATTCAGTAGATGGAGACAGCCTTGGAAGCACACATTAGCATTAGAACTGTCCTTTTGTGAGCGTGCAGAGAGGTCAATAAGTACATGAATATAAATTAGCTTGGTGGACTAGTGTGGCCATTAGCTGGGTCGAGTATTTCGTTTCCATATAATTGTTTGGTGCACCTGAATTAATTTGAGTGTCTAAATCCTGCATATTAATTCTGTGCTGCAGGATGTAAAGCTTTAGACTAATCCCTTTAATACTTTTCAGTATAAACACCTTAATCAAGCAACAGCTTTATAATTAGTTCTACTTCCAGACTGGATATTATTTGCTTTTTTTATTGCTCATAACTTATTCCAACTTTTAATTGCAATCATTAGACAGACTTCAAAATGAAAGCTTAAATGGTCTCTTGCAGAAACCAGGATAGATGCAAAAGACAGGATTGTGAAAATCCAAATTTTAGAGAAAAAAATTCTCCCCCATTTTTGTTTTTCATAATGTCACTAAAAGTATGCCTTAATTTCAACATTGACTTATAAGATTAAAATAATATAGTTAAAACCATAGGAGTGAGTATGGGAGCTGAACCTATTGATTGATTGATTGATTTATGAGCATGATTCAACTAAGATTATATTTATCTGTTTTGTTGTGTCTTAAAAAAGTGCTGACATTACTACCATAACCCCCATATGTAATAAAGCTCCTGGTATGTAAACAGTGATTTAGCTTCTCAAGGACTGATCTATTTTCCTTTTTATCTGTTTTCCCAGTGAATGTTTGGAAGAAGAAAGCATCTTCACAATAAGAACATCTTGACGGTCAGGATGCATTGTTTAGAAGCTAGCGTTTTAAAATGTGATTGGATTTGACATTTAAACTAAATATGTTAAGACAGTTATTGTGTTAATTGCATAGGGACCTGTGGATTATTAAAACCCCACTTGTTCAGCTTGGGTAAACCTGTTGGAGCAGAACATTGCATAGGAAACAAAACCTTTTTAAATATTGATGAATGCACTTTTATTAATCAATTGAACCACATTTTTATTTACTGAGTGTTTTAATAAATCAAAGTGTAACGCATTTTGAAACACTGGATACAGAGGAGTTATTTTGAATTAGTCCAGTGTAAATATAGTTGGAAAAATAGTAGCTAATGGCCTGTTTTCCAGTATTTTTTTTCCCCCCAAGCTTGTTAGTAAATTATTTTTTGCTCCATATTTTTTTCCTTACATGTCACAAACTTCTATTCTACTCAGCCATTGTGGCTGAAAGCACACCACATAGTCTATGCATATAGTTTCTCCTACCTGATATGTTGATGACTCTGTAGAAAAGCTAAAAGGTTAAATACTTTTTAAACCATTTCAAAAAACTACTCTGGTTTACCCATATATATTTCATTTAAGTGATAATAAAATAATAATGTTATTTAAGGAAAACACTCACTGAAAATTTAACATTAAAGTAAGTGTATGTAATGGGACTTCTTTGTAAGGAAACTGTATTCCATTTTAGTTGCTGGTCCAGCAGTTGTTTCAGTTTGTCCATATGTCCATATTCCATGTGTTTTTTTCCATACGGATGCTGGTTCAGTTTGTCCATAGAGACTTATTCCTTTGGACACAATGGCCTGGATTTGTGCACTACAGAGGGCCCTGTTGGTCAGCACATGGTTTTGTTGTGTTAGAGGTGCTCTGGGGGAGCGCTGACACCTGAGCTCAGGCACAGCCAGGTAGGGAGGGTGGTGGGACACCTGGTGAATCCCTCTTGCACTGACAGTGGGCTGAGCCCCAGAAGTTCTGCCCGGGACATGGGTAGCAGCTCCACCTGGAACAGAGTTTACTCTGCCTCAAAGCTCTGAAAACACCTATATCTAGAGAACTGTGATGTGTCTCTGATCAAATATTAAATCTAGAATGAAACCAGATATATCTTGTATGTAACTCTATTCCCACAAATATGATTTCTGTAATTTTTTTTTGCCGTTAATCTGACTATCGGTTTGAAATTTGCTCTTAGGTAAAAAGGTGCAGCAATTCCCTACACAGAAGTTAGGATTCTTCTTCTCAGTAACAGAAGTTTCCAAAGAGAAGGGAGGCTGAGGTGCTTTACAAGTGACTGAGAAGAAGCAGTAGAGGGTGCCAGTACTGGTGGGGTAATATGAACTAGTCCCTCACCTGTTTGGAGACAGCTTGGAACGTGCTTAGTTCCACATTCCCGGGTGCTTTGCCTTGCAGCATCCAAGAGTGCAACCCTTGGAGGGTGTGAATGTGTCCTCCTACCTGTGATTAGCCAGGGTGTGTGCACGGTGCCTGGCTGCCCTCGCACATTTGCAGTCTGAGCTGGAAGGTCTCTGCCTGGCAGGAATGCCCAGCCCGGGGCAGGAAAAGCAGCCGGGCGCTGCACGCGTCTGTGCCAGCGCCGAACGAGGTGTTCAAACCACGGCTCCTCCCCTGCCCTAGAAACCTGAACTTCCATCATGCCTTTGGATCTCTTTCTTCTCTGTATGACCCCTCACAGCCGCGAGACGCTTGAATAAGACTGAATTTGCCACTAATCCAGAGTAAGAGAATCAAGATTACATTTAAGTGTCATTGTCCATGAAATGTGTTGGAACTGAAATAACAAAGGTTGAGGTGCAGAATATTTAATTAGGGGAATCCAACATGTTTTTCCTGTTTACCAGCTTACTCTTTTCACCAAAAAACCCCAAAAAATCTAAATATTGGCAAAAATACATAATTATTTCTTTATTCTATTTTGTCTTTTCCATACATGACTGAATATAGTAATGAGGTTCAAAGGGGAACATTCCCTAAAATTCTTTTACCTTGTTTGATTTTCTCATTGTTGCAGTGTTATCTAGTTAAAGAGACTTCCTCCAGCAGCCTTTTGGGAAGTGTTCTTTGTTAAGGGAAGCCTTTTATTTCATTCTGCCAAGGGAATGAACCAATTTGATGTGATCCTTTTATCCCAGAGAAAGGGCACAACTTCTTTATTTTCAAGGTTATGCATTTTTTGCAACTGTAAAACATACTCCACCACTGAAGCCACAATTACATGCACTTGTCAATCAGTTCTAACCTAGTACAGTATGGTTGTGGCATTTTATATGGAAAGTGGAGGATTAAAGGCTCTGACCAAAATGAAAGGTACACATAGTAGATAAAGTACAATACACATTATTAGATTGTGAGAGAAGTAGGCATGGGAGAAAAGAATATACCAATATTGGATTTTTCACAGACATTAAAGAATTGTTTAAGGATTTCTGCAAAACCGTTAGGATGTGATATTTTGCTTCCATTTTTCTTGTTATCACAAACACTTGTGGAACACTATTTATGAGGTGGCTGTATAGGGTATCCACTATATCATATTAGGAAACTATGTCTCAAATTTTTTAACTGAAAGAAGTAGGAAAAATAATGCCTGCACATACATATATCCTGTTATTATAAAGCGGAAATCTTTTACAATGTAGAAGGACTACATATTCACTGTTTTGACTATCAGTTTCAATAGTTTAGAATTTGAAATCTGCAAGCAAAACCACATCATTATTTGTCATGTCACCAACCAGAAATTGAAATATAAAAATTCTGTTCCTTATCTTAGTTGGTTTTTTCCAAGGGCATTGGAGAGATGTGCTAGAACAGACATAGCAGTAAGAGAAAATCCACTTAAACCAGATAATGGGAGCATATTTGTAAAATATCATTAGAAAGTTTGGTAAGGGGGTTTTGTAAGTACCTTTGCAGCTTTCATAGGATGAGGAAGGACCTGTACCATGTCCCACACTGTTAAGAGGAGTAGTGGAGAGAAGGGTGTTGATTAATCCATTACTTTAAGCAACTCATCCAGGGATAACCAAGAACAGAGTCTTAGCTACAACCTTATATTCGTTTTTCTTTTTTCCCACTTGCTCTCCATTTTTTTTTTTTTTTTTAACATCAAGCAAGCCCTGAAGTAAATACAGAGATTTTATTGAATTGAGAATATCTATGTTTTTTGTATTCTGCTTGCCTGGCTGCTGTGGGGACCACAGGAACCTAAAGTGACAGAGTGTGTGTTTGACCATCCTGTAGCCTGGTTAGTTAAGGAGAAGCTAAGCTTGCTGGAGGTCTGTGCTGGTGCTCTGTCTCTGTGCTTTTCATGTGGGACTCTGACGAGTCAGAAAGTGGTGTAATTCTTGCTCATCTCTAATTTTCAGCACCGTGGAAAACAGTGTCTGAAGTGACTGAGGAGCAGAAGGCCACAGCCATTTTCACAGGGCTGACAGGGAGCCTGTGAGATGTGTGGGCTGGAGCAGTGGGATCTGAGCACAGCAGCTTCAGGACCCTGCTCTGAGGTTACTGTCAGAACCCAGAAAACCCTAATATTTATGTCCCAATTGCATATAAACACCTAAAAGTTTTTACTGTCTTCAGTGAAGACAGTGTATATTATTCCTGTGCTTTGTGTGCAGAAGGAAAAGTATTACTTGCAGATTCTAATTTCCAGTGACAGTAATTTTTGTTTGGAAGCTTGGCCTGCAATCACTTGGAAAACTTGAGGGAATGGGATGTTTAACTGCTAGACCTTCCTATTTTTTTCTGCTGCCTCAGCCTTTTTGTGTGTTTCAAGAATTATCCCTACCTTCCTCTTGGTTCATTCTCTCACTGCCAAAGTGCAAAGCTTTTTTACTAAAAGAAGGAAGCTTTTCAGTATTTCTAAATTTCATAATTCAGAAAATTCCCAATTTCACAACAAAACCTTCATTTTCAGGGTCCGCCTGACCATCCTACATGCATTCTGCAGCAGGAGAGGTGACCTAACTACAGAGGGAAAGCCCATTCAGAGGAAAGAATGAAATACTGTGTTTCCAAAAGTTTGTAACATTTTCCTTAGCAGCCCCTGCTATTTGACAATATTCTTTTCTCTGTGGTCTCACAATTTTTTTCACCAGTAAAAAGAACTTCTAGTCATGTTATATTACAAAAGAGACATTATTAAAGTATTGTTTTTATACAGCTTATGTCAACACATCAGTACACTCTTGCCTAAAACATTAGTGATGGTTCATTGGTTATTCTCTACCCTGTGTATCCCTCACCCCAAAATGGGGAAGTGTTAATTAAAAATTTTAAAAAATATTTGAAAGCTTAGAACATAGGTTTTATATACTTTATGTTTTAAACATACAAATATCAATCACTGTGTAAAAATAAAACCATGAAATTTTAGATGCATTCAAAAAAAGTGCTAACTTGCAGAAAGGGAAAAGTAATAATAATAATAATAATAGCAGATGTGATCTTAAGCTCAAATTTTGGGAGAGGCGTCTGAGGGAATATGTAAAACTTTAATAAATAGGTTAAGTGTATCTTGCTATTTTCCTTTCTTTTTACATTGTTTTAGAATTCAGCATTAGAATTTATGGAGGCATTTCGTCCTAAGCAGTGGCATAAAATCAGTCTTCATTGAAGTACTCTCAACGGCAAATTTACAAAGCTCTTTTGGTTTTGGATTTTCAAAAAAAAAAATCCTATACCTTATTCTTTCTCTTAAAAAACCCCAACAATCTTTATAACACACACATACGTACTGTTACCCATAAAAATTATATAGTTATATTTAAGTGCATACAAATTATAATTTTTAAGTGCAAATAGAGTAACTTTCTATGTAGAGATTAAGTCCTGGTACTACTGAAAAGAATGGTAAAATACCCGCTATCTCTTGGGGAAAATGTATTCCCTAAACTAAGAAAAAAAGCTTAACAAAACTAAAAGTTTAAAAAAGAAAAACAAAGCAACTTTTTTTCTCTTTTTTCCTTGAACTGCTAAATTAACTATGTGAGAGAATTAAAGTATCATAATCTGGTAAGAGTTTTTGTTGGAGGGTCATCAGAGCTCTCTGGCTGGTGGGATTGTCGAAGCAGAGAGCAAGGGAGAGGGAAGAAGTGTATGCTGTTGGCATCCCATTCTGAAAACTTACCCACTCCTGAGGATTTGTCCTAGAATGGGCCCTTGCTCTGAATGGCTTCTAACGACTGTAAGGGCACGACTTTTCCTTCCAGAGCTCCCTGGCGAAGAAGGCACAACAGAAACTTGAACTAGAGTTTCTTATGTTCCATGCAAACTTTTAAAGAAATTTTCATACCTCCTTGGCTTGAAAGTCTTGGAAAAGTTCAAGTTTTTCAGTGAAAACCTTTCAAAGAGCACTGGTTTGTTTCAGACAGCAACTAAAATATGATGAAAACTCTAAAAATGCAGCAGATGAAAGTCTGGAGACTCTCAGCATTACCTACAATTATATTTTTGGTATTTTCAGAGATCTAACTTCACAAATCAGAAAATTTCCAAATAGGAAATTATTTAAATATGGTCAATTCACTTACCAAATATCTCTACAGGCTAGTTACACTTGAATTTGGCAGGTAGGACAAGTCTAACCTTTACTTTCATCCTATTTCAGCTGCTGAACTTTGAGACTACCAGCAATCAAGCAGGCATTCAGCCTGGAAACCAAAGTTTCCAGCTCTCTTAAACTGTGATGACAATGAAAGGGAAAAATTTGGCTTGTATTTAAACCTCTCTTTCTCACAGAACAACATCCTAAAAAGATGTATGTCCATTGAAGCAGTATTTCAAGAATATTTACAGCACCCTGCTGGTGTTCACAGGATTCAGCATAATAGGATGGCTTTTCCATCTCCTTTACTTTATGGAAAGCCTTGGTTGATCCTTTAGTGCAGCATGGTTTGCTGCTTTTCATCTCCCAGGCAACAATAACCTCTCATCATGATTACAGAGCTTCCTGCAGACAGATGGGTCTAATCCCAGTGCTCCAACAATTTAGTAATCTATTCCAATCAGGACTTGATGGATTTGATAGGCCATCTGTAGCCAAGTGAGACAGATTCAAGACAGGTCAAAAACTGGGAGGCTTTCAGAAAAGCTTTCTGCTGTTTCACACAGACAATCATGCTAACAAGGAAAAAAAAAAGAGAAAAATGGGGAAAAAAAGCCACCAAGGAAACTTATTCCCTGCCTTCAGTACTTTAGAAAATAATTCTATTGTAATTATTACTATTGACTGTGACTTGGAAGACTGAGCGAAACCCTTCATATGAGACTTTATGAATTGAAAGAAAACAGAAAAAACTATATGCAAACATTATTAAATTAAGGTGAATACACTCGGTTGAGTAATTGTGGAAGGGGGAAACAAACCTGAAATATTTTTGAGGAGATGGTTAATTTTGAAGCATAACCAAGAAAACTCAATACAACTGCTTGCCATTTAGATCAATCAGGACATTTTTATCAGAGTTCATTTCATTTTATTAAGGTAGAGATTCTAAAAGAGGGTTTTGAGTTGCCAGGAAGACGACTTCGGCATTATCCCTATTTTCATTTAGAAAATAATCCATAACAGCTTTCTGCACACACATCACTGTTAACAACAGCCAATTGCCTGCATACACATTCAAGAACAATTAGTTTCTAGGATCTGCCTCTTAACTCTGGCCTTGACTTTGAAAAAGGTTATGTTTTAATGCATTATCCTGTCTATGTAGTTTTGTTGACTTTGTTGGGAGTTTGAGGTTGACGGGTATGTTTGCAAGATCATCCCAACTGCATTACAACCACCATCACCCAAGAGTGACTGTTTTAACTTTTATGGGTAATGAATGCTAAATTAAAGAGGTTCTTCAAAAGTACAGACCATAATTATTCCTTTAGTGTTATTCAGAAGCGACAAAAGCAAGAAGCAACAACGAAGATTTTTTCTTTTTTTTTTTTTTATTTAACTGGAATAGGTATCTGGAACAAAAGGAAAACCAACTTTTTTTTTTTTTTTTTTCTTTTTTTATAAGAGACAAAAGTTTGTTAAATATTTAAACATCACAGTTCTCTTTCCACATTTTAGGGCTTTTCTATAGTTCACATTTATTAATCTGGTTTAACTGCATGCAAAAATGTCAGAAATACTTTAAATAGTTATAGGTAAATCAGTTAATGAAACATTATATCTGTTTTTAAAGCAAGGGGAAAGTTATGTGAGAGAAAATGATGCTGTGATGTCAATCTAAAGCTGTTGCAGTTAAGTTCTTAGGATACTCTTTATCTTTCAATAGCTCTCTTTAACTACGAGAATTAAATGAAATTTCCTTAATCTTTCCAGCCTCTCTTGCCGTAGGGGTTAAACTGAAAGTTTTTTTCTAGGATTTCAAGCAGGCTGATGAATAATTTTGTAATAACATTTAATAATGGGCATAGAAACCTGGAGTCTCCTATTCTCTCTTGTGCTGTAAATCAGTGAATCATAGAACAACTTGCATTGGAAGGGACCTTAAGGTCAACATTTCACCTCGTTTCAACCACCCTGCCAGGGGCACCTCTCACTAGACCAGAATGCTCACAGCCTCATCCAACGTTGACACTTCCAGGGATGGGACATCCACAGCTTCTCTGCACAACCTGTTTTAGAGCCTCATCACTCTCGCAGCAAAGAATTTCTTCATTATACCTCACCTAAAGCTTTCAGCTTTCCCCCTCATCCTGTCACTACACACCCTTGTAAAAAGACTCTCCAGACTTCTTGTAAGTACCCTGCAGGTACTGGAAGGTGCTAAATTATCTCCCAGGAACCTTCTTTTCTCCAGGTTTAAGTAGCTCCAATTCTCTCAGCCCATCTTAACAGGAGTGGTTCTCCATCGCTCTAAAATCAAGGAAAATATTTCTAAAACCTCCTTAGTATATATTATTTTTTTAAATGGGAGAGAGAATGAACCATTTTTTCTACTGAACTTTCATGAATGTTATTAATATGGTCTGGGAAGCTTTTAGCAAATGCAAGTACTTACAGCAAACAATTGTAGCAATTTTGAAATTTTATTTGTGTTAACATGGTGCTTCTGAGCATTTCCTCTCCAGTTGCTTGTGACATAACACATCAAATTACAATTGTATGTCTTCCTTGGGTCACCTTTTAGTCTGAACTTTTTGAGTGTGTTGTCTGGCTTATCTTAGGCTTTGCAATCTAATCACTGCTCTGTGTGGCTGAATTCCCTATTGAGAATTAATACTCTGTTAAAACAGGATGTGAAAAAAGTCAAAGGGAAAGACAACCTTTAATAAATAAAAAAGATGCCTCTCCTACTCTAATTTTAAATTCAAGGATGCCTCCACATGTACAGATTCAAAGACAGAGAAACACATAATAACAGGTCTGGTTATACGGTTTGTTAAACACAAAATAGAGCTTTACAGCACAACCTCTGTTTCTGTCATGACTGAAAAAGTAATAACATGTTCAGGAAAGAACACTGTTTAATGAAGATGCATCTGATGCAGGGAAAGAGAGGAAAGAAATTCTTCTATCTAGGATGCCATAGCAGACTCTATGAACATATCCATGCTCTTTTTATGTAGGTTGCAGAGGAAAAAATAGTCAAGATCTAATTAATTTTACAAGCTTACTGCAAGTGGAAGTTTCTCTGCTCAGACTGACCAATACATTCATTGACCTTCACTTCACAACAATCTTTTCCCTAGTAAAATATTCTGAGGGAAATCTGGTTTGTGTTTTTTTTTCAGGGTGAGATTTGAGATAACTTAAATTCAGCTTTTTTCCAGCTTACTGGGGAACAGGAGAAGCTTTATGAGAATGAGAGAAGAAGGGAAAAAAAGCAGAATCTAGTTAAAATCACAGATACATGCAACAGAGAAATCATTCCTAATTGTAGTGATGGTGTAAGGTAACTCTAACATATGCACCAGGGACTCATGCACTTTCCAATTTTCCCTTGTATTTCAGTAGAATCTAGGGTAGCAAAAATACTAACATTTATTTTAAATGGATATTGCTTATAGTGTAAAAATGCACATCATTATCTACAAATTAGTGTGTGCTCAGTACACTCCTTGTGACTTTTTAAACTATTTGGATAGCAGAGACACTGGAGTCTGGAAAATGTCGAGAGCGAGGAAGGTCTTTATGAGAGGAGTGTGATAAGAAAGGACAGCTGATAGCAATTGTGTATCAGAAACTTCAAAGGTTTATGCCTTAGCAAAGGCATTTCCTACTGTGTTTTCTTACTTGCCAACACTTCCTTCTGAACCCCCAGGCAGAGTAACTGATCTGAGCTTAAATACGTTGGTGAGTTGGACAAGAACTTTGAAGAGTAGTTTGAAATCAAAGGAATAAAGGTGGTTTACAAGAGAGGATTTATTCTGTCTTCCTGCCTATTGTAAAGGACCAGTATAAGAGAGAGAATGTTTGAGTTGTTAAATGGAAGAGGAGGGCAAGGAAAGAAGTGTGTTTACTGCCTTGTCATCTGTAAGTTTTCAATTGTCAATAATGAAACATCTCTACTGCCTGGATGCAACTATTGCCAGTTGCTTGAAAACATCTATAGGAATATAAGCACATTTTGTATTTTTATTTATTAATAATTAGTTATTTTAAACTCAGTGTTAAATATCTTCAGTTTGACTCAGGATAATTTTTTAAATCTTCAGATGAAACCTTTTAAAACTTAGTTAAAAGCAAGGGAAACACCCAAAAGTATCATATTTGACAAGTGTTAAACATGCCATTTGTGTCAATACTATATGTGCTATGTGTCACAAGTATCAAATTGTCTTTTGTCCTCCTACTATCATTCTATTTTCACTGTCCAATCAAAAAAGAAAAAACAACCCAATTCTTTTTCTTTTGATGCTGTGATGAGTTGTCAACTTGTATTTAATGTTTGGGGAGAGGGAATGAAATGAAGGTGAATGAAGGTCATCATATGCACTTGATATATGAGGGTGGAAGAAAACTAGGAGAAGGAGGGTAAGGAAAAGTATTTTCCTTCTTCTTGTGAGATATTGTTGGTCTATAGGAGGTGGTTTGTGGATTTGGAGCCTGAGAGAAAGTTCTAGGAAGCTCAGTGTTTGTATGAATCAGGGTTTAGCATCCTTTCAGCGTGAAAAGCAGTGCTTGGGTCTAATACAGCCCTCATCAAGGACTTGTACGATGTGCAAAACTATAAAGTCAAAATGGATTGGGATGGGGGCAGGGGAAAGGAAATATAGCATGGTTTGAAAAAGCAAAGTAGTTCCCTGTCTTATGAATTTTCCTTTCCCAAAACGAAGCTGAAAATTTCTCTTTCTTTGTCTGCACTTTGCGTGTAGCTACTAGATCCTAATGACTTCTCCCTTAAAAAAAGCTCATCCCTTAGTAAAAATTCTTCTAATGCAGTCACAAGATATTACAGTAAAAATGAAGCTTATCTACTAGGAGACATTTCTTGCTGAGAAATAGATAGTGTGCTCTTTAAAAAGAAAATCTGTATTAAAGAAACTGTCAGTGATTTGAAATGAAGTATGTAACTAAGGTTTCCAAAGAGTACATGAACATTTATGTAATGTCATATTGGAAGAGTTGCTTAAAAAAAATTTATTAAAAACTCTGGACAGTTGCCTTTAATCTAATAGAAGAAGACTATTCTGCTTGAAATTAAATATTTTTTAAGAGAATTGTGGTATCAAGGCCAGTCAAAAATAGGCACTACCAGCATTTTCTTCTATGGTGATAAGACTGAACACCACCTTTCAGTAAGGATGAGAGAAGCTATTATGAAGGAAAGAGTGGTTTCAGTGTACAAAGGTCTTAGAGGTACTGTTTTACTTCCTTAAGCCACAATTTATGACAGAATGAGACACTGAAAAATATGTTCATCCATAAAATAAATTAAGTGTAATTAAATTGGGTAATGGGGCATATATAATGTGCACTTTTCAAAAATATTGATGATTCATACTTAAAATTGTGCTTCTACAAAGTACTTTAGTCATGGGATCACAAGTGAATGGATCTTCATTCCATTTCCAACTGGCGTTCATTGTTAGACATCCCCATGGGGAAAGCAGGCATGAAGAACGGATGATCTCTGAACATTTCAAGACATTTCTCACATTAGAATCATATCTTTTGATTTGTAGATTGGACTACATTTATGTAAGTCATTTTGGATTACTTAATACTTGGCTGAATAGGGCAATTGTGAGAAATATAATCCCAGCTCTACATGAACAGAGAATCATTGTAATCTTGTGATAGCGACAAGAAATTGGGATGCTGGAGTTTAAAATTATGTGTAACCCCAAAATAATACAGGGAATAATACACCTGATTTTTTTTTGCAGGTTTTTCTAAAATAAGCTAATTGAAATAATTACATTTTAATCCTAATTGTATTTCTTTTAAAAATAAAGTTCTAATTTTCCCTATGAAGTTTAATGGAGGCTTTGTGCATGCAGTAATGTCAGAATGATTTCTTAGGTATGAGTGACCTATGAAATGACCTTGGCAAAGCAGGTAGCCATCATTAGTTGCAGCCATTAAAGTTAAAATAAGATTTTGAGATGCATGTCTACATATGTACTTCTGAAAAGTAATAATTATATTTTTGACACATCAATGACGCTTGGGAGACCTTTCAGTGTGTTTGTGTGGAATCAGATTGAGATATGCCATTAAAGTTGCCAGTTGGCAGAAAGGATGTCTTTGTGGAAAGGGTTTTCTAAGTAATTAATTTAGGCTGAGGATCCTCCCCTAAAGAGGAGCATTCAGTCACAAAGCGCCATTCAGTTTGCTTTGTGTGACATTCATTACAGACACTTTATCTGTAATGAAGAATAAATTACTGTAACAGTCAAAATCTGCCTTTTTACAAAAATAGGTACAAAACACGTGTCTTTGGCTCAGCCTGCACTGTATAAGGTTGTTTAAATCTAATTTTATGCTGTCCTTGTACTTTATTGCTGTGGGCTTCAGTTACCTAGTTCCTATATGTATAAAAATAGGACTAAAAATATGACTAAAAATATAAAATGGCTCTTAATTACATTATACAGTTTCCAATTTTCCTGCTTGATCTTCATGCGGGTTTTTTTAAATAGGCTGTTTATGGCTTTGTCTGCATAGAGGAAGAATTTTGGTTTTGTCATAGTGGAGTAGATAAACAGAATAACATAAGTATGCCTGTGAATAATTCCCAAACAATTACCTTCATCTGGAGAAAAGGAAAAAGCTGTGAAGCTTATTTTATAGAATGGGAAAGGTGGCTGGAAAAACATGGGGTTCTTTTGAAAGCTCTAAGACATAAACACAAATGTATATAAATATATTACAGGACAAAACACAGAGTAGGCTTTGTGAACACAGATTCAGTTTTCCCTCAGGCATTATTTACATAAAGGTCCCATATTTTCTTAAACTCTGTGTGTCTGGGTAGTCTGTGAACACTGAATGACTTGACTTTTACATAAACTACTGCATGCGAGTTGTCTCCAGTATGCACTAGGCATCCTGGTCCATACTCGAGATGCGAGATGATTTCACACCAAAAAGTCATATGGATACACTGGCACAACTGAGGCTGAGGGCATGGCATCTTCAAAAGAGCTCTGAGGAGTGATGCTGCATGCTAAGACATTCACCAAAATCTGGCCTGTCCGATATCAAAAATTAAGTGAAGATTCCTGTTTGAGTGGTTTTATTCAAATTCTAATTAGGATTTCACAGAATCACAGAGTCACAGAATGGTTATTTTGGAAAGGATTGCAGTGGGTCATCTGGTCCAAGCTCCCTGCTCAAGCAGGGCCATCCTAGAGCACAATGTACAGGATTGTGTCCAGATGGCTCTAAATACATATTTTTGTTGGTTTTACAGCATGCTTAGAATGCTTTCTGAAAAATCTTGGGGGAGTCTTATTTTTCTTTTTAAGTTTTACTTATTAAGGAAGCCCATTTTGATTATTTTAATAATAATTTTGAAAAATTTAAGTGATAGGCTCCTACTCCAGCCCCTCCTGCTTCCAGTGTAAAGCAAGGCAGAAACTCTATCAAATGTGATCTCTCTGATGTAAGGGGGAGGGGAGGGAGATTTACAGATGAGTAATTCCCTGCACTTGTTTTGTATCTTAGCTTTTCATAAGATTCTCTTTACTGACAAACATTAGCAGCGAGCAAGCACTCTAATCACATTTAACATCTGCTGTACATTTAGTTGCTTATAGAATTTAGCAGCTCTAGAGGAGCAGAGGATGTTAGATTTTTTCCTTATACACTCATTATTGACATTTGGCTTGAGCTGCATTATAAAATCAGTGTTGAGTATGGGTCTGTTGGTCTTAGCTCAGTCTCTCATGGATTGTAAGCATGACTTGAATAATAAGAGGGTAGTAAAGTGTAAGCTGTGTGTTCAGAAATGAATTGCATAACAGCCATCTGAAACAGCAACATTTCCATGCAGGCAGCACAGGCAGAGCAAAGTACGTTGTAGGCTACTACACTTATTGTTATTGCTAAATGGCTGTAATTAATTTAGAAGAATGTTGACCCTACCAGATGATTCAATATAACATGGTAGTGGCTGTTACACATGAATGAACTTGTGTATTTGATGCATTACTGCATAATTGTCCTTTTTGCTTATGATAAAGTCAGGAAATGTGGTATTATTTATGATGATGTTTTAACAAAAGAACTACTGAAAAATGGTTTCTGTGTAAAAAATGTTATTGACCTTAAAAAAAGGTAATTTTTCTATATAAAATACATATCTGAGATGCTATACCCATGCAAAAAAAAACCATAATTGTGGCAGCATTTTATTACAAGTCTCCATTCTAGCTATCTGTATATGATTTCCAGGTTACATGTATATCAGCAATAACTGCATCATTGAAGGTTCTTTGAGGTTTGCAACTTTAAGAGAAAAAAAAACCAAACGTGTTCAGATGCAAATATTGAACTTCTTTTGACATAATATAGTAATTTCAACAAAAGCTTTGATACATACATACACAATGATATTGGTGTGTGTAGCAAACCACATTTTGCTTTCTAGCTCACTGTATCAGTTACATGTGCCTTGTTTAATTAAGTATGGCTAATGATTATCTGTCCTAGTCTATGCCTTGAATTTAAATTGGGAAACAAGACTGGTCATTTTATAATTATTCTGTTAATGTTATTTTAAGTTCAAAAGAATATTTTACTCAGGAGTAAAAATTCTTGAAGAAGTACTATGATTTAAGCCTACTAATCTCCTGTAAAAAAAACCCAAAAAACCAGAAGCTGAAAAAATAAGCATATGCATTAAAAGTGACAAAGATAGATTAGATTAGCTTAGCTTTTTGCTTGACAGGATTTTCCCACGACATATGTTCAGTGCTACCAGGGTTATTACAGAGAGCACCAACTAATCAGGGAGACAGATTCACAAACAGTGACTGCAACACATGGTGGCCTCTCAGTGTTAAAAAGGACCACTGCAGTCATTTGTAAACATGGTCAGATAATGTGCGTATTTATAATTTTGATTGCCTAAACCACTGTCGTCAAACCCAGAGGTCTTTTGCTTAACACTTCAATAGTTTGAAAAGAAAAAGATCTTGTAAGTTAGCAGTGTCTGCTGCTGAACCAAAGCAGTGAGGGAAAATTCTGATAGCTTTTAATGGGCCTTATCTTGATTAAGTGTATTAAAAGCACTACCTTTAAGAGTAATCAGTAACTGTGTTTTTAATGACAAGCTGACATTAATTATGGCTGGCTATTTTAAGCCATGTTAACACCAAACCTCTTACTTATCAAGTGCTGCTTCTACATGAAGAAGTTAAGTAAATCTGATTTGTGGCGAGAAGCAGCTGAAGTTCTGCGTGACTGATGTAGCTTGTCGTAAGTGCTCGGCTGACCTAATTTTACAGCTGCTCAGAGAAGACATTTGTAAATGGGCTTGTGATTGAATCTACAGCAGTCACATGCAGTGAATACAATATCTTTTATTATGAGAGATTTCTGTGGTATGTGCACAAGCTATTAGAACCAGTCATAACACTATTTAGTAGAGGAGTCTGAATCTTATACTTGTCAGAGTAGAGACCAATACTTTAAGTTACAGACATCTGTGTTTTTTATTAATCTTGGAGATAAATATTGCCAGCTTTCTGGAAAGTCAAGCTAGCGGTAGCAAGCTCTATCAGATTTATAGGACAAAATACGAACTTATTTTGCATTTTTGATAATGGATTAATGAAAAATATCTGTCATTTTTTTCTCCAACTTCTTTTTCCATAAACTTTCTTTAAAAGAGTGTAGTGGGTTAGTTTGCTGTTTACCTCCCAAACATAAGTTACCATAGGAGTTATTTTTCTAGTTTCAGATTCCCTGACGTGTGAGGTGCAGATGCAAAACTAAAAACATCATCAGCCATTTAGGGAAATCTCTGCCAATGAACACCGTTTTCTGGTATGGGGTTTAAAAGTCTTAAGCAGAAGGATCTCAGACATCTCGTGTCCAGAGAAATGAATCAGCCTTAAGTGGATTTAAAAGCAATTTTCTAATGATCTCAGTAGAGATATACTATGTCTTTGTTCAGCCCAAATGATCTTGCTTTCACAGGGTTTTCTTGATACTCATCTTAAAATTCATCCCAAATTTAATCTGCTAATTGCTTTTTTTAAAGTTCCTGTCAAAGATGCATTTAGACAATGTCCTTAATAACATGATTTAAAGTTTTCAGCCCTGAATTGATCAGACAGTTGAGGTACATGAATACTGCCTCTTCCAACTGAATATATTCTATTCTATAATATTTTTTCATATTCTTTTTGTTATGTTTTAGTTTTATTGTTGTTCTAATATTTTCAGTTATCTAACAAGTAGGGATTCTGTCATTGCATATATTCCCTAGACTGCCACAGAGAAAAGCTTTGCTTGCTTTGTGAAAAAATGTGCATGTGCATATTTTAAAACATTATATACCCTTTTAGTGTCTAATGGTCAATAATCTTACATTAGTCTTGAGCTAGAGGATTTTCTGAAAATTACTTTCACAGTTCATAAAATAGAAGTCACAACAAATTTCTAAAGTAAAATTAGTTCAAACCAGTACTTCTAACATTTTTTATCAGTAATTAGTCTAAGAGAAACATTTCTTACAGCACATCCTGACTTCTCATGTCCCCACCCTCCTTCTGTGCCCTGTTGAGAAGAGCCCAGCTCCAGCTCCCCAAAAAACCATTGTGCACACTGGGGGCTGCTTTTAGGTGCCCCTGGAGCTGCTCCTTCTCCAGAATGAACCAGTTCTGTTTCTCCAGCCTCTCCTCACAGGACAAGGGCCTTATCCCCAGCCACCTCAGTGTGTTTGTGTTAACATCACTCTGGTCTATTTACAGTTTTTTCTGTATTGAGGAGTCCAAAACTGAAAACAGTGTCTGGGTGATTGTATTGAACATTTTCGAACAAGTCCCAACCCCTNAAGGATCTACACTGTAACTCTCACTACAGGACTTTGAAGGTAAGCACTAGTGGTGCTTTGAAGGTAAACTGTGTTACTCAGTTTTAACTTATTGTCTATATTCTTGAGTCAAAATGGAGTCAGGGTCAAAGTGGAGAATTTTGTCATAACAGTGCAATTCAATGCTGGAATCAATGCAAGATGGACCTATGACAGAGATTAGCTGGAAACTTGCTCTGAAGGAAGGAAGGCATGCACGCCTCCAGACAACTAAAATTGTGAAGAAATCATAATCTGAGCTCATTTGCCTTAGGAAGCGACTTTTCTGAAAAATTCAAATAAGAGGGAAGATTGAGCAGTGAAAGGAGGATGTCTACTTTTTACAGCTCAGATGAATTTTTCTGCTGGACTGGTGAAATATGAAATTAGTTGTAAATGTATGTTCTGACCATAAAGTTGCTTTTTAAAGTTCATTTTGCCAATGAAATACAAGCATATACTCAAGATACTAGGGGTCCTTGGTAAATTAATTCAAGTAATGGCATTGGGAACTGAAAATGTTGTCTTTATAATCTAGGATATTTTTATTTCTTAAATACTTAAAAGATTTCTTATAACTTTAAAATATTGTGGAAATATTTCTGTACATTTAAAATAAATCTTTGCAAGCAGACGATAAAAACATGGCAAAGGTCCCAACATATCCTGTGTTTTCCCAACTGTACATGATCTCTTTACATTTTGCTGCAAGGTTCTGTATGTAAATATTTGATAAGAAAGTACATTTAATATCATTACTTTTCATCATGCTGATTTTTGCCAAACAGGACTTATTTGCTCTTTGCAACTGGAATAATCTGTGTGTATGTGTGCACACAGAGAGGACACATAACAGCTGTTATTATAACTGAGCATACCTTTCAGTTTTTTAAATATGCAGATCTAGTCAGTCACACAGAGCAGGTTGTACCAAAAGTAATTTTGCATGTAGTTTTAAAGGTGAAATTAATTCTGCTGGCTGCACTGGAAAAATGAATGTTTAAGGCACAAAAAACTGGGGAAAATGTTTTTGTCTGAGCAGCAGGGACCCTTTCCTCTGAACACGAGGTGGGTTTGCACTTTCTTTTAGTTACAGATAAAATTTCTTTAAGGACTAAGATACGAATTTCTCCCTAATTATCATATTTAGACCTGTTATATAGACATCCCTGCACTCTAATAGTTGTTTTATATCATTCACTTTCATTCACTGAAATGAATCAGATTCACACTTTCAACTTGTTTTCTCTTCATTGTATTGCTGTCTTTCTGTTAGTATTATATATATAAAAGCAGCATAATTATGACAATGGCAAAGATTTTAGAAAACATTTTATATTCTGTGGAAGAACGCATGCACCCATGTGAGAGTTTATTCATTATTAAAATCTGCAAAGAGAAAAATTGTAACTTAAACATCTCCACTGTATGTCTAGCCATATTGTGTTTTTAATATAATGACAGTGACTGAAATTCTGTACATATGCAATTTATGGTTTTCTGTACAATGTGTCTCTGTACAATTTTTTCTTCTGTTAAAGGAGATACTTCCTATGTAAATTTCAGAAAAGTCCCCTTAAAGCCTTCGCTTTAGTAGGATTTCAGTAGTATTTTAATTGATTTGATATACTGTATAAAGACAGGAGCAATTGCATATAACTTGCAAGACCATTAATAATATTGCTTACTGAAATTTTCTAAGTAAACATTTTCCGATGTACAAACAGCTGGAAGAAGACTAATGACATCAATCAATTTAGGTTTACTTGAAGTGTAACTGGAATGCCCTGTAGGGCTCGTTGATATCATTCAGCTTTGGGACTTTTCTAGTGTCAGCATCTGCACACTTACTGGTGTTACTCTGCTGTCAACACTGCAATGACTGCTTCTAGGAAAGATATGGTTTCACTATAAAATGACATAGAACTAGGTAGAATTCAAATGTCCTGTTGTGTCATTCTTGAGAAAAGTAGAAAGTTTTTAAAGTTTCGTGTAACACTCCTGACTACAAAGTTTCCCATTTTCTCTTCCAGTGCTACTGCCCTCAAGTAACAGATAAAATACGTGGATTCAGTTCCGAGTTTGTTCTGGCACTTGGTTCTTTCCCACTGCTATTAGAAAGAAAGAGCTTTTGTGGCTTCACTGGGAGTTTTGCTTACATATGGAATATGGAATAGCCCTGTCCCATCACTAGAAATATTAATACACCAAAAGAGATGTAAACTCCAGGGTTACATTAATTTGAAACACCAGTTGAAACCATTTGGTGAGAAAACTTGCCAAAACCTCTTTATGTTTAAGGATACTATATAAAATGAGTGGAAACTATTTCCTTGCTTAGTAAATGTGACAAATGTGTCACTGTGGAAAAAGACCTTTATTCTGCTCTGTAGACTTCTAAGTTGTTTATCATAACGTGAAAATAATAATAAATAACTTGAGGTACAGTGCAAAATTTCTTAATAGCAGAAACTATAATGCACACATATTTTCAACAAGACTAGTTCATGCCACTTACAGCTTCTTAATGATCTCTTTTTTTCTGAACAATGTATTTTATTATAGAGTCCACATTTTGTAGATCCCTAGGGCTGTTATGGAGGCATAGTAACAGTGGGGGAGGATGTTATGGATTTTGTGCTAGTCTTGAGGGATGTGAAGTAACCCAGTGATTTTGGCCAGTCCCTTTAAAGGAGTTTCTGTTTACTCCCAGCTTTTCCTTCATTTCAGAAAAAAAAATAGAATTTTCAATCCTGAGAGGACTGAGCTTTGGCCAGCACTGCTGTGAATGCCAGTCTGGAAAATATCCCAGTTCAGTTCCTTCATGGGGAGATTGCCACCACTGCTCAGCGAGCCCATGCTCAGGGAGGTGTCTCCACAGAAAGCTTCATAGAGCTCTCTCAAATGGGTAATTCTTTTTCAGACAGTATTCAAGATTTTCAGAGTCCATCCCTGAAAAAATGTCTGTATTATCATAATATATTCAATACATTGATTTTAACCCATTTTTGTTTAACTTATGGCATTTAGTAGAATTTTAAAGAACTGATTTTTCCTTCCCCTTCTTGAGCAAAACTTATTCTATATCTTCTCTTCAGCTTCTGTCTAGGATTTAAGTGAGGTTAATTTTTCACAGAGCTTTATTTTCATGTACTACTTTATGAATTGCAAATAAAAATTCATTAAAATGGAAATGGTTTCTGGTTTCATTTTAAAAAAATTTTTTGTCATTACATAACAGCAAAATGGAAGTTACGATAGGAAAATCCATCAAAGTAAGTAGAAAGTATCTTTAAATTTCAAGATTTTGTTAGTTTTATGTTTAGGTGAACTATTGAAGCAAAAGTGAAAATGCAGACAACATTTGCAAGTGACATCAACCTGATATTCTGGCAATGTTGTGGATTTAGTTAATTATACTGCAGTATTCACAGCACTGACTCAGTAACTGTAAAAATACCTGTTAACGTTGGCTTAATTTGTGTTACTATCCAAAGAAAGCTTTATCCTAAATGTATTAAAACAGTGACTTGAAACTTTAAGTTTAACTGGTAATTGCACTGCTATGTTATCTATTGAGAAAGGAATGTCTTGCATCACACTTTATCATTTCTGGACAATTATTCCTGTAAGAAGAAAGGTGAACCTGCAGATCCATTACCTTTTGGCTGTGGCCAGACCATTATTGAGCAATTACCAATTTTATCAAGGGTTTATTTTACCTTTGGTAACAGTGCAAAGAAAATTCTTATGCTGTACACACATAATGGCAATTGTGAAGGGATTTATTATACTAATCATAAATCCATTTTTTTACTTGCCCTGCTGTGAGGATGCCATGTAGTGTAAGGCATGATGTGTAATATGTATCATGTATATGAATTATAAAGGGCTAGTGCAGTGTTTTATTTTCTGTTCAGTAGTGTAAAAATTATGAACTGATCTTTTAGCTACTATTGACTGTGAGATTATTTTTTAATCTGTCTGGACATGAAAATGGTGCATTTGTTTTTGTGCCTACAACAGAGAAAGAGGAAACACCCATGAGAGTCTAAAAGACACATGCTTATACACAAATGACTGTACCTCACTCTGTGTGTCAGTCTGCAGTGTATTGCAGAGTTATTAGGTAATTTTCTCAAAATCAAAAAAGCAACGAGCATTACTGGCCAGCAGTCATCACTTTGGGCATACAAAGAAGCTTTTGCTCCTTGCTCTGTCCCTGACTAGCCCTTTTATCAACCTTTGCTGTTCTTTATTACACATTTTTCTGTCTCACATATAAGTCCTTCAGGGCACAAAGCATGTGTCTGTATGCTTTGGTGTAAGATAACAGTAATAATTTCACTTGACATTTATTACAATAAAGTACATAGCAATGTATTTAGAACAAAATCATGTGATAATGTTTCACAGCAATGCCAGATAAAACTGATTAAGTAAGATTCTAATCACACTGTTCACTGTGATTCTTTTTCACATGGGTTTCAATATTTACAATGCAGAATCAGTATTGCTGATTTTATTTAACTGAGTGGGTATGTTAATTGTCTGAAAGAGAAAGATAAACAGAATTTTGCTGTTGAGAAGAAATGCTTGAACCTCTGTTACATTACAAGTTAGATACACTGCTACACAGCTTCACAGAGCTTTAGATCAAGTGGTTCACCTGTTCTAACTTCTTGGCTAAGGTCAGACATGCCATTAGATTTCTTCCAGGAATCAAGGAACATGTGTATTCTTAATGCATGTTTTATAAATAAACTGCTACTAGTGGTTTTAGACTTTCATTTTTTCTGGTTAAGTCATACATCAATCCCCTTAGCAGGAGCTACAAGCCAAGATAGGTTAAGGTTCAGGAAAAAGAAGGCTCATGTTTCAGCAAAAATAAGAGCTCCAAAGTCATGATTTTAAAACTACTGAACGGTTAAGCATGGTGCATGGTTAACAGAAAGAAAAGAGTTCAACATAAAAACCAAAAGATATAAATATATGTTTAATATATTTTTAAAATTTAGCAGGAATTTAAAAACAATATTTTATTAAAATTCTTCAAAAATTTGAGATGTTAAGGAATACAGATAGTGATCAAACTGCTAGTGTAAAGAGTTGTCCTAGATGTCAGACATTATGCTGTAAGAAATGAGTGTTTAATCATACCTGCAAGAGAGAACTTCTACATAAACATAAAGTGGAAATACTGAATTTATTTTCTCCTTTGTAGGCATTTCTAATTTTTTCTCCATTTGAAGTATCAGATTGTTTTATGTCTTGTGGTTATTTTGTCCTAAGGACAAAACTGTCCACGATTTTGTCCTAAGGTAGGTCTTGATGTGCAAGTCACAGAATCACAGACTATGCCAAGTTGGAAGGGATTCACATTGAGTCCAACTGGCCCTGCACAGCACCATCCTCAAGAGTCACACCATCTGCCCCAGAGCATTGTTCAAACATGTCTTGAACTCTGTCAAGCTTGATGCAGTGACCACTTCCCTGGGGAGCCTGTTCCAGTGCCCAAACACCTCTGGGTGAAGAAATTTCTCCTGATATCCAACCTAAGCATCCCCTGACACAGCTTCAGGCCATTCCCTTAGTCCTGTCACTGTCACCGCAGTGGAAGAGATCAGTGCCTGCCCCTCCTCTTCCCCTCATGAGGAAGTTGTAACTGCAGTGAGGTCTCCCCTCAGTCTCCTCTTCTCCAGGCTGAACAGACCCAGTGCCCTCAGCCACTCCTCACACGGCTTCCCCTCAAGGCCCTTCACCATCCTCGTGCCCTCTTTTGGACACTCTCTGACAGCTTAATCTTACTACAGCCAAATGAAGTCACCATTTCCTTTAATTTTTGTTCCATTTTCATTTCTTTTTAGTTATTTTAGGTAGTATTCTTAAAATGAAAATCCTTTCTTTAAAAACTATAAACATAAAAAATGTTTTATAATAGATAAAACTTTCCACAAAATGTCCTGAAGTAGTGTATTAGTGTCCTTGCTCACATTTTTCATCCTGCCTTCTAGCAATTGTGTGTGTGTTTAGATAGAGATGGATATATATATACACTTATATATGCATTCATATGTTAAATATGTATGTGTGTATATATATATTATGTGTGTATTATATGTATGTCCTCTTTCATTCCCAGTAAATTCTGTTTCTCTGATCCATCAGGTGAGATTCATCAGCAGTGATGTGAAACAAGAGATACTAATTTTCCACTAAGCATTCTCCTGCTTTATTCTCCATTATAACTTTTGTATTTCTTGTTGCTTATCAGTACTTCTTTCCAAAGCTCTTTGCAGTCTCTGATCACCATCTTCTGTTTTCCCTCTGAAGGTCACAATATCAGGTCTGTGGGCTCTAGTGCCACTTAACACCAGCAAACTTCTGGAAATATTCCATATTCCTTCCAAACACTTTGAGAGAACCACGTTCAACCCAACAGTCTGAGAAGACTCTGGAGGAGACTGAATCAACCTCCACGACTTCGTTGTTTACTGAGGCGCTGTGCTTGATTCATTTGGGGCAGAGAAAGAGTTGGTATCAGCTGTGTTCTTCCAGCAGGGTTTCTTGGGAGAGCAAATGTGCTGCCCTTTTGTGTGTTTCATCACATGATTTTGGGTGAACATCTAAGCATGTGGCTTGCTCTAGGAGTCCAGAGCAAGAGGTCAGTTGAGAACCTCTCCTTTGCCTCCAGGAAAACAGAGTACTCTCTGGGACAGTGCTGTCAGGTAATTGGGTTCTTCAGGCTTTCTTTAGTCTGTACTTTGAGAGATTTGCTGTTCTCTGGAAGGTGTCCTTAAACTCTTCTGCACTTGTTTTTGTCCCTAAATGACTTAATTGCATCTAAATTCTGACACTGTTTTTCTATATTTCTGTCACAGAGACCCAATATAGTTAAGTGTTGGTTTTTGGCCAGAAGGCTTATCCTATGTCTCCACAGGCTCTTGGTAGTCATTTATTTGCTTTCTGAATCTCTCTTGTATTTCTATGCTTTAATTCTCTGATGGTGGCAAATAGTTAAGTGGAAATATGGCTTTGAGCTACCATGTTTACCTAGTTCTACTCTGCTTCTGGAACTTGCAGTTTGTTGTGTTTCTTCCTCTCATCAGAAACATCAAATTATTTTTCTATATTGGAATGGGAGGACGAACGTATTTGAATCTCATATTAGTTTATGGCTCTGGCAAATAACTTATTATTGAAAAATTACTTCGTTGACTTTAACTTCTTCATTAAAATCCATTATTTTTCATATGCTCATGCAGAAGCATTAGTATGTAAATCATGATGTAGTATTTAATGTATTAATGGATCCATTGACTACAATGTTTTCTTTGTGGAAAATGTGCCTTCCTCATTCATGTAAATGGTTAATCTGATTATTTTAACCATTTTTATATTTATTAGACAACTTAAGTACAATCTAGATAATTTTGTTATAAATTTAAATTAATTTTATTGTATATATATGAGATACCTAATTATGACAGCAGTAAAGAATTAGTTGCTGAATTAATTAACTGTGTTGTAGAAGCTCAGGGGCATTAGAGGATATGAAGACACAGTCAGAGAGTGGAGATATCTAGGCTATGGTTTATCCTGTTCTTTTGTACACATTGGAACAGGAAACCAGGACTACATTTGTTTGAGATGAAGTGGTTAAAAATCATTCTACCAAATAAGGTGGTTGCTATAAAATCTTTGTATTTGAAAATCAAAGTCATCTTCCAGCTAGCCATGATCTCGGAGACAACTGGAAAAAAAAGGCCGCAAAATTTCCTTCTCGACAGCCAAAAAAGCATCCAGGGCTTCTGGGTAACTCCTCCCAGTTTAAGTACTGGACATGACGTTCATTGATGTGAAATAACCATTTGGTCAGCTTGGGTCACCTCTCCTGGCTAGAATCCCTGCATTTCTTTTTGTACCTTCTCACTGACAGCTTACGAGACACACACACAGACACACAGACACACCCACACACAAAAGTCCTTGACTTAGAATAAACACAACTTAGCAAAACCCAAGATATCAGTGTGTTTTCAACATCATTCTAGTCCTGAATCCAAAGCACAGCACTGTAACAGCTACTGGACAAACCAAAACCAGAACAAGCTGTAAACAACAGTAGTCAGTGAATTGTCTCTGGGTTCAGTGAAACTCTACCGTATTACTAGATCAACTACTTTTCCACATTACATTTTTGATGCTAATGGGAGGACAAAATTAAGGTGTGCTGTGGGGAGGCTTTTTGTCAAGGGAGCCAATTAGATAAGCACAAGTGAATAGCAAATTTTTCAGAAAACAAACATAAGGCAGTTTTTTCAAAATTTTTGTAAATTATGACCTTTTCTTTATCTTTTCTACTGTTACAGGGACTTGTGAAACAGAAATATAGGATATATAGTCTCAGAATGTAATCTGCTGATGTCTGAAAATAGAGAGAATATTTGGATATAGATATAGAAGATTTCAGATTGGAAGATGTTTTTGTTCCCATATAGATCAGCACAGCCCGAGTTTAATAATGTCAATGAGAAACTTGTTTGTGGCTGAAACAAATGACTAATTTAGAGAAACTGTCATATCTATTGCCACACATTTCTAGAGGTTACAACAACAGTATTATTGAAAGAATATGTTTTTAGGATTTTTTCTCTAAAACACATTTTTCGCTGGTATTTTCCAAACAGCTAGGATTTTTTAAGACAGAAATGAGTTACAATATGGTTTGTCAGTTTCAGTAGTGAAGTTTGAATACACTTTTATCACCTTATTATTTTTTAAATTAACTGTAAGAAAACTGCAACAAACTTTCTTGTTTCTGATAGATTTTTGGATTTTATTGGAGTTACATTTCAACAATAAAGTAATGTTGATATTGTTGCTGTGGTTTATAAATATATGTGAGAGACTGATTGATTAGTTCATCAATACATTTATAATGCTGACTGGGAATTTTCCACAATGAGTGACGAATTAATATGGATCTTATCCATCAATGATGTATGATTAACTGTTTTCAACTTAAATATTCAGCTGCCTTATTTATAAGTAAATAGATTTATTTCCTCTCAACTGCATTTAAAAAGCAGCCAAAACCCAAACTCTTTTCATTGGTGTTTAAAGGGAATTATGTGTTTCTCAGAAACTGACGAAGAAAAAAGATTCCTATGAAATGTTTGCTTACCTACATGTCATACATGAATTAATATGCTGAAGAGAATTTTGGTACCTCATATCAGCTTCCCTAATCAAGCTCCCTTTTTTTGTTTATAGCATGAAGAAAGGGAAAAGTAGTTTTTTAGGCTTGAAAGAATCTTAGTCAGAGAGAGTCAATATCACAGGAGTTTCAGGCATTTGTGTTTCTGATGTAAATTCCATGTCCCGCAATAGCTGTTTATCTTCTAATAAATTTTAGAGGTTGCTTCTGTCTGTGACTATCTCCGAGGTTTATTTGTTTCCATTCTGTACTACCAGTTGAAATTGGTGGATGACTTTGCTTTTCCCTTAGTTATACAACTTCATCCTTGATATCAGAAATTTGGCTATACCCAAAAGATTACAAGAAATTGCACTAATCTAATCTAATCTAATCTAATCTAATCTAATCTAATCTAATCTAATCTAGTCTATTATAAGAAATACAGTCGAGGGTGGGGTAGAATCCTTAGAAGAATCTGCTTCCAGGCAGGTTCATTTAGAAATCTTCCTCATCCTCTTTTGAGAGAGAAAATAATTTTTTCAAAGTCTGGTTAGAAGAATGTTTTGATACAAGGACACAGAGGTTATCTAGTCCTTAAAAATCTACTAGTATTGGATTTTTTTTCCCCCTTTGCTTCTCTTTTCTGAAATAGAACATCAGAACAAAGTTTTTTCCTTAATTTTTTTCTAATAGCATCTTTGTATTTTCCTTGTTTGACCAAGACTTTGTCTTTAGAGGGTTGATTCATGCTGGAAAGAATTTGGTCAGTGCCACTGACTTTTGTTTCTCCTGCCTCAGTAAGCACTCCTCTTTCCACTCAAACTCCTGCCTGCAGAGAGCAACCTCCTTTGCCATCATTTCAGCTTCATTGCCTAGAAAGCATTGCTAGAGCTCACTATAAACTGAAACTGACCCCAGGGTAACACAGTGGTTTTTTTCACACATGGTTTAGTCCATGACTACATTTCATACAGCTTTATGACAGGGCAAAAATATTATTTGTCTTGAAACGTATGTCACAGAGGCAGAATAATATTCTTAATTTTTTAGGGTAGGGGGTTTATTTTTTTTAATGCTACAATGAAAGATACTTAATTCAAAAGTGTTTGGATTTTTGATTGTCTATAGTTTCTAGAACGTTCAAATTAGGTCTGTCTCTTCAAAAGCCTCATAATTACAAAATGGAGCACAGCCTTCTGACACACCATCATGTCCTCAAGTTCTTTTTTAATAGGTGGTGATCCTGCCCCATACCTCAAAGAACCTGAGAAGGAGCACAGCATATTCAAAGACACTATGTTTAATTAATCTAGCAGATATCTGTGTGTGGTGAAAGATAAACTTTAAAGGTTTGTACATAACATGAGTTGGGCACCATGACAGTAGCACAAATATCACTAGATATGTTGAAAAAAGCATTAAAAGGAACAACATTCTTTATCACCAGCTATGATTATCTATACTATCTGCAGGAGTTGTAACTGTTGTTTTGTTGTGTTCATACGCATTTTTAAAGAAATCTTATGACCAGGAACTTCAGTACAGAGAATACTAAACTCTGCAAAATGATGAAGTATTGAGCTGTTCTTTTTTCCTCACTTTTTCAATCACCCCGAGGTAGGAAAAGTCACTGTGACCTTTCTTCAGGTAAATTAGCATTCATGTTACTTGACCTCTGAGCTCACTCCTCTCAGAATCTTTGTTCTTGACAACACGATTCAGATCACATGCAATGTACAGATGTGCCTTGAAAGGACTATTTGACTTGAATAACTATCCAATATTTCAAGTAAAACAGTACACTTTTTTGGGGGGAGGAAGAAGGGATGAGAGAGACAAAAATTCTGAATATGCAAAAATGTTGATTTGAAAAAACACAACCAAGTAAGCAAAAAAAAAATTAAATCCCATTTCTTGAAAAAATAAGGAATCAATAACATGAAGCATTTTTCTTAGCACTTCAGACCAAATTGTTTTCTCTCCAAAATCAACCCTAAAATACAGTTCCAATACTCTGCTTAGTCTTTTGGCCCTGTCATATAACTGCCTAATTCAGTTTCTTCATCATGGTGTATCACTTTCTGGCTTGGAATAAATAACAGTTTCTTGAGCATTATATCACTCTGTGTTTGGGGTTGAAATTTTTTTACATTCCAGCTATTTCTATCATATTCTAATGCAGAAACTGTGAAAAAAAATTATGGTCTCACCTTCATCTGTCATATTCAACTATCTGCAGTTGAACCTGTAACAGTAATGAAAATATGTTGACAAAGGTAACTTAATTCTATGACAATGTTAGTAATTCTTGGTTTGAAGGTTTAGTTTAACTAAAATGAAATGCTTGCCACATTTTAAAATGAGATGAGAAAAAATATTAAATGAATTGTAACTTCAGGATGAAAACAGTGTTTTTTCTTTTAAAAGGGAAAACAGAATGTTCAAACTTTTCATCCACTTTATCATCACCTTTTTATGTCAGAGGAGATGGGGATGAAAACTGGTCAATAATTTTCATTTCAAATGGCCAAAACTCATTTTGATAAATCTATTCATCTACAATTTTTCATCTGTTCCTAATCATAATTATATACCAGAGGACTAAATTATTAGCTTGTGAACAATGAGATTTCTGGTGTTGCCTGTCTTACAAGTTGTGCATTTTCTACATAAACCAAGTCCAATTAGAATCACACATACAAAAAAGAAGATACATTTTTTGATGTATGTTTATCAGGGAATAACATGGAAATTTTTCAAGGCCCACTGACATACGGCAATTCTTTTGTCATGGTGTCTATCTGTGGGAGGATTGAACTGCTTTTTATTGGACTTTGATTATGTGCATTTTAAGAAGGAAGTGAATTGACATCTGAGCCATGGGAGAACAGCTTCAGTAAAGATGTTTTTCCAAACATCCATCATCTTTGATACGTCTTGGTTGCATGTACACAAAAATGACGTCCGACTTAATTAATATTATTCTGTTTCTTCACTGATGGACACATTCTCATCCAAATTAAAAGCAAAAAAACCCACTTGGCAAGTCTGAGCTAGCCCATGTCTTGGCATAAACTTACATGGAGGTATAAGAAAAAAAAAGGAGGTATGAAAGAGTTGAGAAATGACTTGAAAATAGAGGTGAAGAAAATTGTGAATATTACTATCAGACAAGCATAAACTCAAAATGTGGTAACCCCAGCCACATTAATAGAAGATACTTTGAGTGTGAGGTTCATTTTAGAGAAAGAAACCACAGAAACCGTCAAAACTAATCACTTTATTATGATTTTACTGCATGACCCTGAATTGTAAATTTGATACTGTGGGGTGCAATATACTTAGAGATGTTTCTAATAAAGCTCAAGAAAGATGTACAAGGTTATTGTGCAAGCAGATGGGAGTTTGCACGATTGCTTCCAACCCAATAGCACACTACAGACTTCCCAGGATTGAGTCAAGGCTTTCTGGTCAAAAGAACAAGGATTTACCAGAATACTTTTGGCAGAATGAATGATACACAGAGCTTTACTTAACTTCCTAAATTATAATTACCTGTCAGAGGCATGCACTGCATGCAGAACTAGAGATTTTTCAATACATAGAGTTAAAAGTTACTCTTGCCTCTGAGTTTAACCATAGGATTTTAATGTATTTACCAGAGTGGGCAAGAAACTTTAATAATGTTATCCTTGACTGAAAAGTTCCTGGCTATTTATGAATATTTTACTTTAGTAAAATGAGCTGCTGTTCCTACATTAGAAGTGTTATTGGTAACCAATATGACTCCACAGTAGACAAATAAAATAACCTAATCTCTGTCCTAAGGTTACTGTATTTTAAATGGAAACAAGGCGTAGACATGAAAAAAAAAATATAAAGAAAAGTAAGAAGAAATATCACAGACTTTCAGAATGATATGATATGGTAGTGACCACTTTCTGTGGTCTTTTTTCTCTTTAAAAGACTTCATGTGATTTTTAGGATCATTTTGAAGAGAAGAAGTTTAGCAGTCCTGAAATTATGGAGACTCTCAGAAAATATGTGGCTTGAATTGGATGTACAACCTGTAAAACTATAAGAGCATTGAAAGGCTCTTTAAACTGCTTATTCCCATTTAAGTTGTTCGTTTTGATGGTATTTCTTACAGATGTGCGACTAATGGTTGTTCTTTCTGATATTTCAGTGTATGCCAAAATACTTCTGATATTGGTTAACTTTCAGATTTTATATATTTTATGAAGCTGAATGAAATCCAGAATTTCTGATGCTTTTTTAATGTATCCTGTTCTTTTACCTCTTTTTAAGACCCCTTTAACATGTTAAATCAGAATTTTTCTCATAAAAACTTCAAGTTTTTCAGAATTTCGTTATTTTCTGACAGATTATTAGGGAAAATTCCAGTTTGATTGTATTAACAGCAACAGATCTAGGGTCCTAGTGGAGCTACAAAGTCATCGGGTGTTACAAAAGAAATTTGTTTTGAAAACTTGTCATATTGGATAGAGGTTGTGTTAGTGCTAGGTAGCCTTGCAACCTAATCTCACCACCTACATACTTTCCTATTTTTTAATCTGTTTGACACCTGTAGGAAAAGTAGGATTGTTCTACAGAAGAAAAAAATGAAGCACATCTGTCCAAGTTTTTGCTTTCTGCTTGTGTTTTGGGGATATAAATTTTTATTTATTTCAGATATGTATTTCTTGTGGTATTTTATGGTTAAAGCTGGAAGACAGAGAATTTGAGGTAAATTGAAAATGAAATAGTTTTCAAGGAGTTACAGCTTTTTTTTTTTTTTTTGATCTTAATAGCATCCATACTGTATCCATTAGAAAGATTTAACATGTCTTACTCATTTTTCTCAGATACCTTAGACTTCAAAAGATATGTCTGTTAGAGAAAAAAAAAAAAGCTAAGGGTAAACAGAGAAGGGTATATTTTATTCAGAAGGTTTCTCATTTAAGCTTCTGTGTCACAGACACATTATGAACAATATTGATTTTCTTGACCTCAGTTGAGCAACATGAAGACTTTGCCTATGTTCATTCCTATCTTAAATTTATCATAAATCTCATGTGTCAATATTCTATATTTCAATGTTTTGTGCACATTAGCTATATTGTAAAATCATATTGTATTAAGTGACAGAGCACTAAATTTGCTATACAACCAGTTAATCTTAGCACTTCATGCATTATGAATAATAAAACAGTTATTGATCCTAATGAAATATTATTATAACTTTTTTTTCATTGTGGAGGGTATTTGCCCAATTGATGTTGTACAGATATTTGCTAAAACAGTACAGCCACAGGAAGCTTTCCTTATTGTATAATGAGGTTGTTTGTCACAATTATGTTGTGTCAGCACACCCATATAGGTCAAGTCGAGTTCAGAAAGATAGGATTATATTTTGTTCTGAGTGCAAGCACGTGTTTAAGTACTTCCCTCCCTTTAAAAATAATCATAGTTGTACAACACTGTAAATAATTGCTAATCTATGAGTTATTTCACCCTATAATCTAGAAAATAAGAGCCATCACAGAAAGTGATGTGTATAATGTTAAGCAAACTACATTGTTTCTGTGACAGTATTTAGTCTTAAATATGAATGGGAAATAAATCTTACCATAATACTTTGGTGTCTATTTATATGTATTTCCTGTTATGAGTCATTAGCATTAGTAAGTTGTTGCTGAAGTGGTACAAATTTTTTGTAAAGAACTGAAATATTTTCAAAAGACTCAGGAAAGTGTCTTTTTCTGCATATCATCTTCAGTCTTTCTCATAATTAATTTGAATATATTCAATTTCTTTCAAAACATGCCATGAATATCCTCCTTTTGGCTAAAAGCTAAGAGGAATTATTTTCAATTCAGGAGACATTGCATTTTTGCATATTATTGTCATTAACACTGAATATAAAGTGCCTCCCTTCCTTGCTAGGGAAGACAACGTTTCCAGGAAGCATTTTGTCAGAAATCTCTTTTTCTTGAATTATCCAGTGTTTGTGTATGCTGGGACTTACGGGGTTGTGTGTTGTGATCTATTTAATGTGTGTGAGTTCTCCTCATTCCTTTCCTTTTTACGAAAGCAGGTAAATTTCACACATGAGTAAAAAAAGAGATGGAAAATGAGCCCCAAAAAGTGATTGTGATTTAAAGCATATGTTGTAGTACAATGTACCTTCAGTATTGTTACTCACAGGAAGAGGACATGGAAACAATATAAGGAAAATTTAGGTTTGCTGCAATAGTAATAATAATGAAAATGAAATCTTTTTAAGCCATGAAAACCTCTGTGCACTGCTTTAAAACAGCCAATTAACTTACATTGCACACTGGCTTGAATGAGCTGATCAAACACAGTAGCACTCCATCAGTCTTCATCTAGAACTTGGGTTCTCTAAAGGTTAGTATATCATCCTCCTTTATTGATTTCAATCCTTTCAGTTGTTGATATGTTAATATATATTGGCAGTAGATTTTAATTTCTTTCTCATTTCTGTAAGCTGCAACAGGTATAATACTCTTCATGAGAAAAAAAACAGGAGGAATAATGATAGGATGATTACTTTTCCTTCCCTGCTTCCTTTTCTTTCTTCCTGCAATAAATAAAAAAAATAAAAAAAAAACCAAACAAACAACAACAAAAAAAAAACAACAAAAAAACCCCAAACTGTATTCTGGGAGAAAAATCACAGACAAGCTCATATTGTACCACTTCTCTTTTAGTTCATCACAATTTAGAAAAAGAAAAAATTATTAGCATTCACTTCATTTGAAAAGATCTGTGTTATTTCAAGCTGCAGAAATACACTGAATGGATATTTCATTTTAATTAGTCTATATTTCCCACTAGTGGAGCTTGCAATTCTCATCAGTCTTTTTTGGCTAGGAAAGCTTGCACATTCCAAACTTACTCTGATGAAATGCTCCATTTATCCTAATGGTAGCGAGTGTTGGGGATTTCTGTGCATATAGGTCTCACATAGTTGTCTATACTGATGAATGTCATTTTGAATGACATGTTGCAGCTCTCAGGTTGATTGGATGTGAGCCCAAGGGCATAGGTAGCAGGCAAAGATGATTTTACTAGGACAGTTTGCATAACAAGCAACTGTCATCTCATTAGCAAGCATAGGCATTTTTGCCACATGCTGTTTAACACATCATCACACCTGTTCACACTTCATTGTCCCAAGAATTCAGTTAGGCAGCTTGCTGTTGGCTTTATTTTTTCATTTCTTACTGTGAGTTTGTTATTTGGTGCCAGATTCAGAGGTGTGAGATAGGTGCAGTTTAGGGATTAAAATAAGATGTCCTGTGAATACTGCTCTCAGGGGTGGTAAGGACCAGGATTGTAGTTTGAATAATAACTACCATCAGCCACTGTTTTATAGCTCTTCCTGCTACCTGCCGTTCTTTTGGAAACTGAATTACCTATCCTTGTAGCCTATAAAATTGTCCACTTTACCAATGTTTGGATTGATATGTAATATGTCTTCTTTTCCTCTTCTTGTTATAACATGCACATTTGAGCCCCAGAGCAAGATTTTTCTACAATAAAGAAGTGAAGATCCCATCACTTTTTGCATAAGTCATTCCTGTGTCTTGGCAGATACTCGTGTACTTTTGCAATGGCAGCTCAGAGCCTCCACCAGCTTCAGCCCTGGGCTACGTCCTGGTGGAAATCTGTCACCAGCAGCCTGGGGGTTTGGTGCACTGGTAGCTAAAATGCAACTTGTCACTGCTGCTGAGGTGTCTGGATAGCCAGAGAAGACACTCAAGGCTTGCCTGACCCCCTAACTTAGCTGCTGGGTTGAGAAGTATTCTCCTTTTTCAGTCCTAAAACCAAGAAAAAAAATGAGGTACTAGAGATTAGATGAGCTGGGTCACAGAACTGGGTGGCTGGTAAGAAGGAAAACATGAGAAGGGGATTGTTGTCAGTGCAGATTTGGAGAAGGTGGAAAGAAGGAAAATGAGGAGATGTGGGGGAAGGTTGATTTCACTAGTAAAGCAGATGGAGGAATGTGCTGAAGAAAAGAAGGGCGAGCAGATGAAGCCAGCTTTGATAAATTGGAATTGCTCATAGCCCACCTACTCAGTCAAGTTGTACTGCTTGTCCAACTCACCCTTTTCATTTGCTGATGACTGCAATTGTGAAGGCAGCTTCACATACCTTCATTTCTTCAACATAAGCATGTTAGCCACAGAAGGAGAGAGGAAAAATGGTCTGCAATATCCTACATTAATGGAAGTGTTTCTCACAGCTTTTTCTTGGTGCATAAGAAAAAGCTAAATATCATCCATACATGTATTGCTGTGTTACATGTATTGCAGTATTACATGTGCCAATGTAAAAACTATTGAAACATCTTGATAGTGAGTGTATCCTGTTGAATGTGCAGTACTCTGGGAGTGCTACAGTATCTCTGCATTTTGTCATATCAAATTGATTAATCAATCAGGAACAAAACGCTTTAACTGTGTTCAGTGAATGAAACCTAAATCTTCCACTGCTCTTCTATAGAGAGTGTGCTGTGTGTTGTTGCCTACCAAATCTGCTTTGGCCCCCTCTCAGTATGTTGGCACTATCAAATGGAAAACATAAGTGTATAATTGCAAGTGATTTATATTTGAGCTGCATAAAATTATGACATTCTTAGCCCTCTTGGCAAGAATCTGGCCCCTGTTTTTTTTTTATATAGGTCTCAAAAACAATGAGTCATTTGCTGTCACTGTGACGATACATTTATAATTTCCCAAACAGTGCCAGAGACTGAGACATGCATGTTTATTTCATAAAGAGCCATACTTTGTTTTGTTTCGCTGCCATCTTTGTGAATATTTGCAGATTTGTTCTTTGCAATTTTTTCTGGATAAATGGGTTTAGTTTTTAATGAAATGTCTCTGAGGTATTCTATGCCCTCAACCAGGAATGATTTGAAGAATTCAACTCTTCTGTCTCTTTCAGTTTCTTTTCATATGTTTTTCATTACAGAAAACTCAGAGATGACCCATCAAAACAGATTAAGGATCCCAGTTATTGCTCACATATTATGCAGCACAGACTCTTTTAGCACATTTTCAAATGGAAGTTTGATGGCTTTTCTCTAGCAGTTAAGACTAGCATTTCTGAAATGCTCCAAAAGCACATTACATTTTTTGTTCACTTGTCTTCATACTGGATCAGCAGGAGACTGGTACTTCTGGGATGAGGGTATAAGACTGAAATTCAATTACTGACTGTGCTCCCCATTTAGAAGGAACTGAGCTGCTGCCAGAACTTCAAGACAAATAAAAGATAAAGAGAAGATCCAGAGTGGTTTCTGCTTGCTGCAGGGTTCATACAGTGCTGCTGCCTGCTGCTTCACAATGCTCTGCAAATCCTTCTGTTCTCCCTAAGGAGGATGTAGCTCACTGTGTTACAAAAAAATTTAAAAATCCCTCAAGTACAAAATATGACTCTGCCTGCAGCAAGATGCTCTGCCTAGAATAGGGTAAAACAACTTGAACAATGCCCTATTTGCAAGGCTACCAGTGGTGAATGTAGAAGGGGACATTATGCTGCTTTTGAAGTTGAATAATGTTGAAACCAATCTGACTCATCAATCCCAAAGTTAAACATCTTGATAGTGAGATGAAGATGTGGCAGGGATGGTAAAGTACACGGACCAAGGAAGAAATAAGAGACACTACTAATAACTTATCTAAAGCTGCTGAGCTGACGGCTGGCCTGGAGACATTTGACTGACAGTCAATCACTTTATATTATAAAATCCCAATCCCACCTTTTAAATGTAGGATTTTCTAACATACCCCTTGGAGTGTGTGTGCATATTCTTTCCTTGAGTGGGTATGCCCCTCAAGATTACTTCTTGTGACTTGTCTGCAGTCATTAGTATGTAAGTAACATCAATCTGTACTTAATGATTGTTTTTGCTAGCTTTAATAAAATCGCTTTAATATAATTGCTTCAATATTACTTCAAAATTGTGCATTATACTAAGTATAGTATAATATACATATCTACTAGTAGTAGATGCAGCTCCTATACTCCATAGGAAATAATTCTGATTAAGTTGTTTTTGTCAAATTACTATCATAATAAATATTTATATAAATATATCTGGTTTGCCATCCTTAATCTTGAGGGAGAAAGTTGTAGAAAGGTTCAAACAGATCTCTGGAATTCCTTAGACTTAAGCCATTGACAGTCTGGGGCTAAGACTGGATCCAGTTTCACCTAGGCTGGTCTCTGAGGAGGAGTTTAGAAAGCAAAGGAGTCCTTTCTGCACCTTGTGTCTCAGCAGAAGGGCTTTTCTGATAAAGTGTGTCTGAAACTCCCATTCTTCCCATGACACTGCAATCCTCTTTTATTGCAAAGCAGTATCAAGTGAACAAGACACTATCCTTCCTACCCCTAGTCTGCTGGCTGTGAAGCCTGTAGGACTTGATGTCAGAGAAGAAAATTCATCATTCCTTTTGTTATTAGGAAAACATGAGTGTTTCAGGAAAGGTTCATACAGCTAGTTTGTCTTAGCAATATCCTGCAAATTAAGTGAGTACAAAGTTGTCAAACTTTGTTTAGTTGTCAAACTATTGCATCCAAACTCATACTTCCTCCAATGTGTCACACCATGATGCCATTGGGACTGACCATGGGACTGTCCCATTTCCTGTTTCTTTTACCTTAGGTGGTTCCCTGCATTTATTTAGCCCTTTGCTCTTACCTGCTGGCCAATCCTTACGAACCTCAGCTTCTCTTTTACCACAGGTACACAGCATTAGCTTTGATTCTGTGTTTCATGGTTCACATACGAACAATGAAATTCTGCTGGTTGTGAAGAAAGTGCAGTATTGTATTGGGAAGAGGCAAAGTCCACAGCACATTATAAATGATATGTATGTTCATTTTGTGATTGTTGCAGCCACTCCAGAAAGGAACAAATATCCCATACGAACCCTTAGTGATGTCACTGTTTTGGAAACGCCCCCCAAAACTGCACTCGGTACCTATTTGTGTGCCTCTGGGTTGACTCCACAGAGCCATTTTCAAGGTATAAGACATGATGATAGGAGCTGATTATATTGCATACTACAAAAATAGAAAAGACAAATATGTCTAAATATCATATCTGTTTCTGTGGAGAATTCAGGGCAGGTTTGAAGGAGTTTATGTTGTTCCCTTTCCTTCTTCTCCATGTCTTTATAGAGTATCACTTTCAAAGCACTATGTTTAACAATTAACTGGCATTAATTTCTTTTACTTCTCTCAGAATTATTGTCAGATCACAACAGTCCTCTGCAGTAGCTGTGTCACATTCTCTGTTTTACACCTCTTCCAGGAAGTCTACGTGGTTCAAAAGTTTGACAGCTATGAGGAAGAAAATTGCATCTCATGGAGATCAGATTCTCTTATGGGATCAAATGCTAGAAAAACAGCCAACTGTGAAGTCACATGCATAGAAGCAAAGACCATGGGGTATTTTTATAAAAAGCAGTAGTACCTTCCTTTGTAAGTATCTCTGATAAGGATCTCAATGCAATACTACTGCCAAAAGCACTTCTTGTGCTTGGGAGCAAGTGAGAGGAGAAAGGTCTTTTTATCTGCAAGGAACACTGCAAGTGAAACTGCTCTTGGAATACTGTGCCCAATTCTAGCATGTATGGTTTAGAAATGTTCTTTAAAAATTGAAAAGGTGTGAAAAGAGGCAACAAAAATATTTTTGAGGAATGTGTTATAATTCACAAAAAGGAGGCTGAGAGATGATTTGATGATACAGCTTAAGTACTCTCACTGAGGTGGAAGACTAAGTTTTAAGTGTTGTTTCATCTAGTGGAGAAGACAACAAGAAGGATCAGTGGCTGGAAGTCAAAGACAGATTGTTAAATTTTTACATAAGTGACATCTAGTTTTCTTTTTTTAAAGGTGAGGCTGTTAAGCTCTTGGGAACATTCATGAACTGTCGACATGTTACTGTATGCACAGTGAAAACTTACTAGGAAATACAGTTAGAGCGAACATAAATTATGCTCTAACCAAATACAAGTTAATGAGCTCAATTCAAAACTAAGTAGGTGAAATTTAAGAAGTTCTAATGATCCCTCTGGCCTCAATCTCTGTAAATTTTGAGTGCTAATTAAGTAACCATTTTTCCTGAGTAAGGACTTCAGTATCTAACCACAAAGTAAGAACATCTAATTTCTTACTGCCCTCTAGAAAAGATATTTTTCTGACGTGGGTAACTGTATGCTGGCATGTTAGAGAATTTGCATAGCTGTTGAACACACAAAGTCTTTGTGAGAATATCTCTTTTCTAAGAATAAAAATGAAGAGCTCTTGCCACTTGAAAATTGTAAGAATGTGATTTGAATGCCATTAGGGGATGTTCTTTCACATTTTATATTACAGGAGCCAGATGTGTAGCCCAGGAACTCTGCTTGTGTTATGTTTGGTTTAGAAAACTGAATACAGATCCCTCAGGCACTGTTTTTTCAGGCGATCCCATGTGAGACCGAGCAGTGGTGGAAGAGCAAAGCAAAAGCTCTTTCTGACAGATCCTCTCCAGACAAGTTTTTTCAACAGATAGGAGAAAGAGAGAGTCTATGTTTAGCTTCCAAAGCAAAATTTGATTGCTCTGTAGTGTTCAGGCTGTTTGGCTAGGCCACTTTCTTTCCCACTGAGAAACACTCATAAAACTCATGTGGTTTATTTGAAGAGTAGTGTGGAAAACATTGAACATCTGTCTCCCATCTTCTGACAGGCTGTGTAAAGATGTATTTCAGCAAAGTGGATTGCAAAATTCATGATCTCAACTTGAGCTATTTTATGCTGGCTATATCTGTGCAGAGAGGAATAAGTATGAGAAATGAGTAATTTCCATTTTAAATGATCTTGTTTTCAATTAGCCTTTGGGAGACCTCCCCTATGTATTGACATCAGTGTTTTTTTCCTAACATGTCAAAATGATTCACTGCATTGAAGAGAAAATTTAAGGATACAAGTAGAGGGGACACATGGTCTTGAAAAGCTCCACAATAAAAGGACCTCGGGGAGGACACCTCCATGGAGATTTCACTGGAAAATGAGGAGATTTCCTCATTTTAAATAAAAATCTTCAGTCTGGAATACCAGGAAAAGAGAGATTTGTAGGTCATTAACATTTTCCTCTATTTTTTTTTTTTTTTTCTCTTATTAGGTGACTCTATACCTTTGAAATGATGAGTTCAGATTTGTGAGCTTCAAATCATGTAAGAAAGAAAAAATCCAGACATGGAAATGTCACTTTGATTTGACTTCGTTTACGCTTTTTATGCCCCGTTTTCTTTCTTTCCCCTTCTCCTTTCTTTTCCTGCCTCCCAGGTCTGGAATTTCAGAATATTTTGATGGTAAGGTACTTCTTATTTTGTGCATGATATTAGAATCTTTCTGGGACAACCATGTGTAGTCTCAGAACCAACACAGCACTATTTGCCTTAACACATTTTTTGCTGTAGCTGTATCCAGAAGCTCTCACTCAACTTTTTATCTTTGTGTACTCCCCATCTTTGACAAGGCTTTGAAGATAACCCTAGTAAGAATCAATATCTGACTTTTAGGGTTACATCTTCTGTTTCCATTTACTGAACTTTAACCCTCCTTGAATGCCTTCATCTTATGCCTGAAAAGAAAAAATATCAAACTTGGGAAGGCACAGGCTAGTGCAGAAGAAGACATATGTGCTAAGGATTTCCTTCTGCAGGACATTCAAATTTTTTTCAGAAAATATTCCTAAGGCAACATTTAAAATCTGATATTCCTGGCACATCACCCATAGTTTTAATCTTTTTCATTCATGTATTCCTTCTTTCTTGGGATGTCTTAGAGTCTCAGTGTCTTAGTCTGCCTCAGTGATATGAAAAGGTGTTTCTGAATAGAGTGCTTTGGTACTATTTGTTGGTTTTTCAGTATTAACTAGGACTGGCTTCTACCCTGCTAATGTTCATTTGCCCTGTGATGGTATCCTTTCAGTGATGCAACTATGTGACTGAGGAAGCAGGGTGGGGTTGGAATTTAAGTCAGTGTGATTGTTCAGTCACTCAACATGCAGACTGTATACAGAGACATGATTATGGGCACTTACCAACAGCTGTTGGGTCACGGGAGTGCCTGGTATTGCAGTTCAGTGGTGCACTTTAAGAGCTAAATCAGGATTTTTTTGGATGAGCTTCCCAGTTTAGAGACTGTATTCGAGACAGCTCAGAATGAACTTTTAAGGCAGCACACAGTTCAAATTACTGAGTAATGGATCATCTGAAAATGTGGAAATGAAATTCCTTTTCATTTTTGGAACTCTTAATACCATTGCCATTGTAAAAGTATGGATTGAGTCCACCTCTGCAGGAATAAGTTGTACTTTCTTTTGCTGTAAGGCTCCTTTTCCTGCTAAATTCCCAAAGTGGGATTTTTCTCTACTGGTGATGTGATGACAACTCAGAGATGATGACTTCAATTCAACATCGAAAACAGTAGAAAATATATCTCTCATTCTCCTACACATCTTGGAACATCCAGTTCTGCAGGAACACCCGACCATTTGGTGTATTTGCTGATCTGCCAAGTGATGAGAGACAGATGTGATTTCTTACAACTTCCATTATCTCTTTCTTCTTTTGTCCACTGGGTGCTGGAGGCAAGTCTAAACCATTAGCTCCTAGGATTTTCTGTAAACACATATGGTTTTCATAGTGATATTTTAGGTTGAGATCATCATAGTGGCAAAAGCATTGCACCAAATCTTCCTTGTCACTAAACATACTATAAAATGTAGATTATTTTAGAGCAGGCAAACAATTAAAGGAAAAAATGGTGAGCTATTTTTAAATGTCTGGATTTTAATTTTCTGTTTCTTGTCTGCTATTTTAGCAGCCAAGACTGGAAGGTAGCAATTGCAATGCACATTTAAATGATGTGCTTTAAAACAGCTGGCAATTGACTTTAACTGTAATTACTGGCTTCTTACCAGTATTTGCAGCTGTATAGTTAAGATTGGTGCTTTGAACCTCATTTTTGGCATTTATCTATATTGTTATATTACTTTCCTAATTACCTTGTCATCAGTTTTATTTAGATCTTGCACTGAGATATAATTACTTGAACCCAAAAATTCTCCATGGATTGATTTCCATAAATTACACATATGTCATGTGTTATTTTACCAGACAAAAGGTCAGCAAGCCAATTTTTTTCCCCTTCTAGAGAATTTGCTAGAGATTGTACAATGACCCTCTGCAAAAATCTGGCTTGGCTGTTGTAAATCTTGTCTTCTATTCTAGGTAGAATAATGCTTTGGCTGATTGTGGAACAGAACTAAAAACCCTGTCAAAAAAAGCATTCAAAGTTTTCTAGCCTGTCTCTGTGGACATGCTGTGAATGACTAACCTTTGCAATAACTGGTAAAATAGGAGCACACGCACAATTGTTTTGAGAGATCAGTGGCACAGATTGATAATCCTCTTTTAAAACATTTTAAGTCTGCTCTGGTTATTACTCTGTTGTTATCTGCTGAAAGCTTGGATTCGCTGGACGGAAATCAGTCATGTGAGTGAGGAATTCAGGATCAGACGCTGTAGAGACAGAAAATTATTTTGCTCTCAGTTGATTAAAATATCTTTGAGTACAAGGACTAGGCTGAGAGGATATGAGTTTAGAAAGAATAAATTTGTTGTTCAGGCACTGGAATGGGATTCAATTTCCCATTCTGCCACTCAGCACCTCGGTTCCTGAGCTCTCCTGCTGTTGAATAGATAATAGCACACATTCATCCCTGCATTTAGTACGTGCATGTACCTTGCCATGCACAGTGTGTGCTGATCTTGTCAGCTGAATGCGTTGATATAATACAAGTGTTATACACTGATAGCAATAATGGTGGGGAATAGGGCTGACAGACCTCAGGAGGAGCAGAACCCCGAGAGGCAGGGGTCCCCTCTAGCAGGTTGCCCTTTGCTCTGTACCAGCAAGAGATGGGCAGCAATGCCAGAGGTGAATGAGGAGAGGGTGGAGGTAGCCTGTGAAGGCTCCCAAGGTGAGCATCTGTGTCTCCCCGGGGCCTAGGTGTGATGCAACCACATGCAAATTCAGTGTTCATCTCCTTCACCTTGAACAGGCTTTCACTCCTTGTCCATGCTACCTCCTGTGCTGAGCTGGGGCATCAGAGTCACAATGTCAAGACAAAATGGCCATGCAGATCACAGACAGCTGAACAATGAGTCCTGATACTTCTGCCATTAAAATTATATTTATTTTAATTTCAAATTAAAATAAACTGCATTGTTCACAGAATGATTTCTGCTATTTCTTTCATCAGCCCTTTGGCACTCAAATGCTTCCTTATTTTTATAAAAAGCCCAGATGCTGATACAAAATCACAATATTAATTGGCGTAATGTCTGGATAGTAAAATTCTGTCACTGACAATCCTGTCTTCATGGCTTGAGTTCTGAGCTTAGAGTCCTGCAGTGCAGATCAAAGTGCCAAAATGAGCCCAGTGGTGGAGCGGCTCCTAGTTGGAGTGCTTTAAAAACCTTGTCTTGCTCTGAGTGACAACTGATAAAAATGTTTTCTCATGCCCCAGAAGCCTGACATTGTCAGAGGTCTAAAGGATGGTGCTGTGTTAGTGTTATAGACCTGAGCCTGGCCCTGCAATTGCTGCTGTAACAAGCAAGCTGTGAGGCTGCCTCTGACGTCTCTTTGTCTTCCCTGCTCTGGTGAATCTTTCATGTGCTTTTCTCCCTGATTTTCCTCCCTCCTCACTGCTTTACTAATTAAAATTCTAATCACTCTGACAGCCAGAGCTAGGGGGAAAAAAAATCATTCTTCCATGCTGCAGAAGGTAATTTCAAGGTGTTTTAGCTGCCAAAGAAATGAATGGAAATTAGACAAAGAAACTGGTTGTCAGAAGGGGGTGAGTTGGCTGCTGTGCGCCCTTCTACTATAATAAAATATTAAACTTCTAAAGAAAAAAAGTAAAACAGGATTCATCCTATACATTATTGCCATATATTTAGAGGTAATAGAACCTAATTTACCTTTCTGAATAGGGAAAGCTTTTGGTGTGTGTATTAACATCAGAATGATTTACTAACCTTGTAGTGAATGCAATGTCAAACATTTAACTTGGTTTGATGTGTGATTGCTGATGATACGTATTACTTGCTTTTGCAAGCTGTGGTTAAGAATGTTCATTTAAAATATACAGCAGCCTGCAGACACTTATTTAAAATGATAAATAGTTCTTGTTGCTCTGCTGTGTAGTTCATGCTGCAGATATTGTGGTATTAGAATTATTTAAATGGAGAATATTATCATGGTCAAATCTCACCATCTGCTTTTTCAGGCATTTTTCTGGCTTCATAGAGGTAATTTTTAGACCTATGTATTTCTTCAAAATGTTTGCTTTTGTAATGCAGTTTAATAACACATGGTTGTTTTAAGATGCAAAACAAAAACCCCGGTGGTCTCTATTGTACAAATACATGGGCTGAATATAATGTCTCAGGAGTTTGCAGCAATTCAGTTTAAATTAACACTGCATCAGCTTTTAGCTACTGCTCAAACTAAATCCAAAGCTTACCAAGATATCCACAAATATATGGCTCATTTCTGTTGCTATTGTTTTGTTTCAGCACTGATAGTCTGGAGTCAGAGGGTTTTACACGGAGTTAAATCTCGTGGTATTTAGAGCCAGAGTATTTTAACATGTTTGAACCTTTTTTCTTTAGCCTCAGGATAAAATGGGACAAGGGAGATGATCATGCTTTGCCTGTTGGGATGGTATTGTGCTCTGCTCTTTATGTCAGAACCAGTTTTGGACAATGTGGAAATGTTTCTGCAACCCCAGCCTTGCAGCCAGAGGAGCCACAGAGTTTTGTTTTTCTGCCTTGCATCTGTAGATCCTTGCAAGGGCGGGTGTTTCAGCAAATGCATATCCACTTCCTTACCAACCTTTTCATAAACACACCATGACAGAATTGTAACACTTACTTCTGCTATTTTGACAAGTCTTCAACAACTTTTCTAGAGTCCATCATTTGTCTTTTACTGATGGATGAAGGGGATCCTCTACTCAAAGCTATTTCCTTTTGCTTGTCACTCCCACAATATATTTTTTTTTCATTTGCATGAGATTTTAAAGCAAATGTGGCTCCCAGTTTTATCTTGAAAATGCCAACTGACTACTGGACCTTTCCCTTCTGGAACAGATACCGTGTGATTGAGGTAATGCATGCTCCCTATAATCACTTTTAAAAGGCCCTCATGAGACTTTAGTCTAAATCCAGGTAGTTCCACTTGAACATTCACTCAGCCAGATGAAATTTTATCACACCTACAAGGTTGAACGTATTTTTAATCAAGAAGCAACAGTCATTGGATGTACAACATACAGTGGTATGGAAAAAATACTTGTTCTCCATTCTGCACAACAAACATATTTTATTTCTGAAGCTCTTTCACTTCCACTGAAAAAATAAAGAGGAAAATAAGAAAAAAAATTGTGTGGAATCCCTTACTCCCCCCAAGGGTGAAGTGAAGCCATACCTGGGAAAATGCAACCCACAGACAGCTTTTTTTTTTTTTTTTTACATTAATTTATAAACCAGTTTATACTTTTTCTTCACCCTACTTGATTGTCCCCAACACAACATATCAAAAAATGGGCATAAATACGTGTACAGAAGAGGAACTGGGAAGCTGAAAAAACTTAGTTACGCGAACTGCTTGTTTTTAAATGAAAGCACTACCATTGACACAGGACTTATTTTACTTGGAGAGTTGCTGATTTTGCCCTTACATGCAAGTTTTACAGCATGGATGTGTGCAGTTATCTTTGAAAATGTCACTTAATAGTCAGTGTTAAAACTGCGTGGGAAGGGTTTAGATCGTACCTTTATCAAGGAATCAGCACCATAAGTTAATCAAAAATCTCTGTGTGGGAAATATGATGTGTCTTTAGGTGAAAATGACTGAAGATAAATTAAAACAAAAAAAGAAGGAAGACTTAATTTTAAAAATTAACCATCATTCAGGAAGGTGCTTATTTTGACTGATCTGATTCATGCATAATGAGTAAAAATTGTCATTTACAATAAAATAGAAAGCAAGACTAACAGCCACTGAGCTGTGGCCACCTTACTCACCTCTGACATTGCAGTTCTTTCTTCTAACAATAAGCTTTCATTTTTGCTTCTCAAACAGAATCATGAATCCTAAAGAATATTGTTTATGCAAAAATAAAGATTTTAAGAGAATAATTATTTACCAGCATCATCTTCTTGAACCTCAGCAAAATAATATGGGTGGTGTGGACAACTGATGTCAACTACAAAATCTATTGCAATAGATCAGGTTCTTAGATGTTGTAAATCTCATATTGTGTAGTTTTTATGTATCAAACATCAAATGAGGATATAGTATATTTCTCTTATGGATGTCAAAAACATAGTGAGTTAAACCTTTAAAGGATATCTATGTGTTAAATATTAATTGAGTAAAAGTGATGGAGATGCTTTGCCTTGGAAAAGAAGGGTTTAGACTCACTGAATTCTTAACCCAGAAAGGTGGAAAAACAACCCACGAAAGTTCTAGATCTACATCCTCCTTAGGGAGAACAGAAGGATTTGCAGAGCATTGTGAAGCAGCAGGCAGCAGCACTGTATGAACCCTGCAGCAGGCAGAAACCACTCTGGATCTTCTCTTTATTTGTCTTGAAGTTCTGGCAGCAGCTCAGTTCCTTCTAAATGGGGAGCACAGTCAGTAATTGAATTTCAGTCTTATACCCTCATCCCAGAAGTACCAGTCTCCTGCTGATCCAGTATGAAGACAAGTGAACAAAAAATATAATGTGCTTTTGGAGCATTTCAGAAATGCTAGTCTTGACTGCTAGAGAAAAGCCATCAAACTTCCATTTGAAAATGTGCTAAAAGAGTCTGTGCTGCATAATATGTGAGCAATAACTGGGATCCTTAATCTGTTTTGATGGGTCATCTCTGAGTTTTCTGTAATGAAAAACATATGAAAAGAAACTGAAAGAGACAGAAGAGTTGAGTTCTTCAAATCATTCCTAGTTGAGGGCATAGAATACCTCAGAGACATTTCATTAAAAACTAAACACATTTATCCAGAAATAATTGCAAGGAACAAATTTGCAAACATTCACAAAGATGGCAGCGAAACAAAACAAAGTATGGCTCTTTATGAAATAAACATGCATGTCTCAGTCTCTGGCACTGTTTGGGAAATTATAAATGTATCATCACAGTGACAGCAAATGACTCATTGTTTTTGAGACCTATATAAAAAAAAAACAGGGGCCAGATTCTTGCCAAGAGGGCTAAGATGAAATTTTAAGATACCAGCAGAGAAATCTTTGAAAAATGTTGGTCAGCTTGGCATTTCCAAGGAGATATAGGGACACAGGAGGTCTAGGGATGCTGGGGTCATCTTTCCCAGCCTGATACTCACAGTTGGGAAAGATGAGGCAAGGTTCAGCAAGTCAGCCGTGACCTTATCTAGTAGAGCCTTGGAAGCTTCAAGAGTGGTTCTTTCACCTCCTCTCTGCCTCAAAACTCTATCTGAGCTTACAATTCCAGCTCCTTGTAGGTTAGCCTGAACTGTGTTTTTATGGAGTGTTCTGGCTAGGGCTCCCTCAGTCCCTTTGGCTGGAGACCTTCCACCTTTGCATAAAATAAAAAAATGGTCACTGAGCTAGAAAGAGGAAATTAATCTCATCAGTGGTGGCTGGATCCTCAGTCTAATGAGCATGCAATTTTTTATACACAAGGAGAGAATATCTACACCATGACTTGAAAGGTTTCTCCCCTTTGAATACCCTTGTGGTTCCTTAGTACAGAGGGATCTAAGTACCTTCAGGGAGAGGTGAGTTTGAACCCATCCAGGACAAAAGCTCTTATCACTGAACTATTAAGCAAAACAGAGGTACTACAGTTTCCTCCTATTCTTAGAAATTATGTCATTTAATTGCCCTTACTTTTCTTACAAAATGACCAGAAATTATAAATTTCCCTGAGGGTAAAACATAATATGAGCGTGAAGACATATGGGAAGAGTGGGAGCAGAGGAGCAGATTGGCAGGATAGAAAACAAAGAAAAATAGTACATAGTTTGTTTTTGTTTTTTTTTAATGTATCAAATGTGTTTTTTTTGGTCCATTGTTTGGCAACCCATCTGAAAAATCAATTATTTGTACAGTCATAATCAGGGCTACTACTATATCCATATCCTCATAAAAAGAGACAGTTGCATAATGAATATTTAAAATCTGCCTTTTAAAATATCATGTGGAAGTTTGCCTCAGTATCTGAAGGGATGGAGAAAGAAATCTGCAGATTTGTGTCAAGTGGCGGTTGCAAGAAAGGATTTTGGCAGCATTTCATGCAGCAGTTTCTGAATTCTCCTTCCCTTCATTTCCTCTCTCAGCAGCCAACAAAATGAGTTGACACAAGGCAAATGCCTGCCAAAGAACTTTAACAGGAGGCAGTTTTTAATTAACAGGGGCCAAAGAAGGTGATAACCCCAAGGGTAGCGAGGAGAAATTAACATGGAAAAGCAGTTCCACGCTTCCGTGGGTCCCAAAAGGCCATTCGTATTAGTGGTGTCTGTTCTGATTGAACCTTTTCCATGTCTTTTTATTGATTCCCTTGTCAGAGTCTAACAAAAACACTGCTGGCCGTCAGTTGTTTGCTCGTGGTGGCAGCTTATGGCTCCAAACAGCTTCCTTGTAAAACATTCAGCATGGCGAGGTCTGTCACTGTGGTTAGCATTTCCCAGAAATGATTAATTTTCTTAGACCCAGAATAAAACCCAACAAAATTAAAGCTAAAGCCTGTTGAAATGAAAGCAGTTCAGTTCACAGTTTCTCTCCAAGTAACTATTTCATCCTATTAACTGTTTGCCTGGCTTAGAGTAAAATGTTTTAATTATTAACCTTTTTAAAGTGAGATTTTGGAGCAGATAATCATGCTGGCTGTTTCAGAAAGGATTTAGCCATTTAGCATATCTGGCACTTGTGGAAAGTATTTTTAAAAAATAATATCCTTTGGATAAATATTTCAAGTTTCTCTTCCTGGGATGAAAATGAATAATAAATAAAGCTTGTAAGAGCTTGAGGAAAACCTGCATAGCAAGCAAATATAAATAAGTAAAAAAAGAAATGTAATAAATAAATGAAAAGCTGGCACCTTTATTTGCATCAGCGCCTGATCCAAATTCAGCTAATGCCAAAAGGTGGAGAACCATTCTTTACAACATCTCAGGAATATCCATGCTTATTTTTATATATTTCTGCTGCACAGTCAACTCCAGATAGTAAAGAGCATAATTCAACAATATTTGAACAACTTTATAGGGGAGTGCCAATGTTTCCCTTCCTGCTTCTTAGAGAAATAGAAAGAGGTTGTCATTTTATGAAAAGGAAGTACTGTTCCTGTTTCCTTCTTCAGAGTTGGGGCCTAAATGTTGATGTTCATTTGGTTAGCTGACCTATTCAAAGAAAATGTGGTTATCCCATTTCACTTGAAAGGTGTCAGCCTCAGCCCTTCAGACACATTAGCTATTTGGGTACACAGGCTCTGTCCCTGGAAAAGCATGCACAGCTCCCATTGACTTCAGTGGCAATGGAACCTTCTTCAGGATACAAAATACCACACCATATTTTCCCTTCAGCCCACTTTACAAGAGGACTGGAGACTGATTTTTTTATTTGCATTAATTGCTTCCAATGTTTGCAGAGTGTACTTTACCAGGAGTGCACATTAATGTCAAAAAAAAAAGAAAAGAAAAAAAATCTAGTCTGAGATCAAACACTCAATCGCACACTGCATGAAAATATTTAAGACAAGTGAGAGTGGGAATAATGTCAGTCAATTTATTGGGTAAAAATCCAGTGCACACAGGAGACAATATGTACATCTATTCAATGGGACATGTACACATATATGTAACATGTTTGAATGTTTCATGTAATGATGATGAAATGATAACCTGTTTTGCAATTGGTTAGAAATGTAAGACATTGAGGTATTTTATCATCCATCTCCTTTTTTATAACATCATGCAAGTCACAAATAATCTATATGTTCTCTTGGCTGACTGCAGACATGCATTGGATAGTAAGATCTCAGGGAAGACCTGTTCAATGAGATTGCTTGCTAGGCATAGTTTATTTTGGTTGCTCACACTATATTAGCTGATAATGTTCTCCTCTTTGACTGTCTGACTAAAAAGTCAAAGTGGAAAGAACACAATAGATAGCAAACCATGAATAATTAATCTTTCAGATTGATTTTCAACATATAATCATTACTAGCGTGATGTACTCTATTTTCAGGAGTCAGAAAGAAGGGTAACTTTGTGCTCATGCTTTTGTGTTTTACCACGTTCATATATGTAAACATTTTAACACAAGAAGATCTTATGTTGTACAAGAATACCATTTTGTATCAAAATATATGCAAAAGAAGCTGTGGCTTTTGAATATTGCAATTTTTTATATTAGTGAAAACAGGGCCATCCTCAGACATCTGCAGGCAACCTGCTTGACCAGCCTGATGTCCTTTAATGTCCAGGTGACCTGCCTAGTGGATGGGTAAAAGGGTTGGGTGTAGCCTACCTGGACATCATCTAGGCCTCCAATGCTGCCACCCACAGCATTCTCCTGGGAAAACTGTCAACCCACAATTTGGGCAGGTGCACACTTCACTGGGTTAAGGACAGCCTGGATGGCTGGGCGCAGGGAGCGGTGGTGAATGGAGTTACATCCAGCTGGTAGCCAGTCAAGAGGTTGTTCTCCAAGGCTCAGTATTAGGGACAGCCTGTTTAATGTCTTTATCAACAACCTGGATGAGGGGATTAGGTACACCCTTAGTGAGTTCACAGATGGCAGTAAGCTGGGAGGAAGAATTGATCTGCTGGAGGTCAGGAAAATTTTGCAGAGGGATCTGGAAGGCTGAATCTATGGGCTAAGGCCAATTGGATGAGGTTCAATAAGGCAAAGGGCTGAGTCCTGCCCTTGGGTCACAAAAACCTCACACAGAGCTACAGGCTTGGGGGCAGTGTGGCTGGAAAGCTGCCTCATGGAAAAGGACCTGGAGGTGCTGGTTAACAGTGGTTGAACATGAGCCAGGTGTGCCCAGGTGTCCAAGAAGGTCAATGCCATCCTGGCCTGTATCAGCAACGCTGTGGTGAGCAGGACCAGGGCAGTGACTGTCCCCCTGTACTCGGCACTGTGAGGCCATACCTCGAGTGCTGTGTCCAGTTCTGGGACCCACTACAAGAAAGACATTGAGGTGCTGGAGCGTGTCCAGAGAAGGGCAACAGAGCTGGGGAAGGGTCTCAAGAACAAGTCTGATGAGGAGCAAATCAAGTCTGATTGGGGCATTTTATGCTGGAGAAGAGAAGGCTGAGGGGACACCCTATCACTCTCTACAACTCCCTGAAAGGAGGTAGTAGCCGGCTGGGGATTAGCCTTTTTTCCCAGGCATCTAGTGACAGGGTGAGATGACAGAGCCTCAGGCTGTGCCAGGGTGGTTCAGTTTAGACATTAAAAAAGAGTTTCGTCACAAAAAGGGTGGTTAAACACTGGAATGGACTGCCTGTGGAGGTGGTAGAGTCACCATCCCTGTTCAAGAAACAAATGTGTTATGGTTATGGTACTATGTGTTATGGTTTGGATGATATGGTGGTGTTTGGGCGAAGGTTGGACTCAATGGTCTTGGAGGTCTGTGGATGCTGAAAAGCTCTCAGCAGAGAGATCTCCCAGCACTCTGCAGTATTCCGTGAGAACCTTGTCTTTCTCACACAAGCCATGAGAAACAGTGAGATGGTTTTGTAAACGAGTTCTCTATCTTAATGAGTTCTCTATCTTATCTCTATCTTTACTTGTTTTGTAAACGAGTTCTCTATCTTAACACCTGCAGCTTGTTTTCCAAGTTTGTTATGGCTCTTTGGGAAAATGTTTTGAAATGGGTGTTGTAGGGTTTCACCAATGATGTCCGAGAGGTGGATGGTCAGGGACCAATGGCCCTACGCCACTCAAGTGAACTAAGAAATATAAACCAGTCTGCAAAATAATTAAATAATTCCATTTCTTCCTGAATCAAGTCTATGTCTTTGTCTGTCGACCCCGGGACAACAGCAACAGAGGTCTTGTCCAACCTTAATGATTCTATGATTCAACCCATTCCCAGGACTGCTATAGTTGGAGTAGCTATTGTTAATTCATATAGTTTGTAATTCAGCCTCAATATTATTACAGAAGAACTTTCTGAAAATCATCTTGAACAGTGCCACTAATTGTTGATTTCCATTAAATTGCATATTACTGCCATCACTATTGATATTAATATTATTTGTACTATGATCCAGAAAGCATAACTCAAAAATAGATTAAAATCTGTTATTTATCTCACATAGCTGATTAGATGTGTCTTTAAATGCAGTGTCATTTTCTTGCTCTTTTTGGAGGTATTTTCACCCCCTCAGAAGAGGTCATCCAAGGTAAATGTTGTCACTGACGCTTGGCTTGCCATGACAAAAATGCCCAGGTTACACAGCTATGTGACAAGGGCTGTTTGTTTATTTTTTTAATAGAAGAAATAGTAATTGACAATAAAAAAAATAGGAGCTATGGTAACAAGACTACTGCAGCTAGAGAGACTGAAGATATCAGCAGCCATTGTACACTGGAACCCATGAGACTTCATAGCTACTCTTTGTTATTTGGCAATACATATTCTCAGAGATAACCCTTTCTCAGCCCAAAGAAAAGAGAGATGTTGATGTGTTAGATTTTTTTTTCTTAAGTCTTTTCTATTTTCCAAATAGAAACCCTACCTCGTTTCTAGCTGAAAAAAACCCATAGTGCATCTAGGCTGGCAGTGTTTTTTATTATCTCCCTATATCACCATTTAGATAAAGACAATGAACACTGAGAAAACATCAATCTCCTCTTCCCCTCTCTTGAAAACAAATCCCAGAGAACATACTGACAAATGATATTTTAATTTGTTTGACCTCTAAAGTGATTAAATAATTATGAAACCTCTTCTCTTTAACAACTGGTTGAAGTACTTTATATTCGTTCCTCAAAGAGTAGTAGTTTCCAGCTAGTAGGAGTGTGATTGATTTTTCCATATCAGATACATTGTTATGGTCTATTGCTTCCATAGCAAACCTATAACATCTGTCTTCAAACTCAGGCTGCAGTCCTGCACTACTCAGTGATACTTTATGCAACCACATCCTTCCATTACAAGTATGAGTGGATTAATATTGATTTTTCCCTCTTGTCCAAGACGGAAGGTCCATCTTAACAGCAATAAATTACACAGCTGAGATATGAGGACATGCTTGGTCCTCCTTGGTGTTCATGTCACAGATTATTACTTTGCCTTGAAACCAACTTCTGGTGTTTTTAACCCATTACAAGGCTGAAATTGAAAGTTGTCTCCAGGTTTAAATACTTGTTTGGGTTATATTCACAATAAAAATTCACAATCACCAGTCCTAGTAACAGCTCTTAACTCTAATCATGAGTGGTAAGAGTGATCTTCCAAAGCTTGCCCACAGGCAGGCTTGGAAATAAAACTGCCAAGAACAGCACTCGAGCAGGAATGCCAAGCAGTCAGAACTGACCACTTGCTCAGAAAGAAAGTCTGATGAAGGCAGTAACAAAGAGAGTAACAAGGCAGTACTGAGTAGCAGACACAGCGTTGTTGTGAGGATGCGCTGAATAATTGATACACCTTTTATGAATGTCATGCATGATATTCCTGTCAAATCACTCTAGACTGATGAAACTTTTCACAGTTTCCTTTTCCAGCCTTACTTGGTTGATGAAAGGACATTTAAAATACATTTTAAGATCTAGAATTTGCAATGGGGAACAAATCTTCAGGAAATGAGTTGTTAAGTATAGATACTTTTAAAGCTCTTGCTTGGTTTCACTTGAAACACCAGACTCCTCACGGTGTTCTGCATACTTTGTGGTGTGCTGCTGTGTTACTGGCTGGTCACTCTTGTGCTTTTATGCAACGTTTCACTAATATGAGTTTTATTTTGCTGTGTTTTACTGTTTCATCTGAAGTATTTTTGCAGCAGAAAATAAATTTTTAATATGCTGTTAACAGATACAGACCTTTTAGTCTGACAGAGACATGTATGTAAAGCTTGAAACAGTAATATATGGGGCTAAATTCTGGTGTGGAAGGGAGAAAATCTGCCCAGGAAATGATGAAGCTGCAGGGATGCCATAATAACCAGCTGCAAACACAAGATCCCTGAGGGAAAAGGAGCTGCAGAGCCGGTGGTTCCCTATGGCCCTGGGCTACCACAGGGGTGATACTTGTGGGTGCTCAGTGCTCATGGGGACATCATCTTTTCCCTTACGGGCAGCTCACCATTGGCTAGGGTGACTATTCTCTTCTATTTCCTGTTCAGGCAGCAGTTTCATCAGTCTGCTGTAATCCAGCTAGCATCTGAACAGATCTTCATGTACAATAATAATTTTGCTAACCCAGTAGCCTATTTATAAATGCGTTGAGAAGATGTGTGGTTGAATTTCTAGAGGAGTAGAAGGCTAGAGAAGTTGAAGGCTAGTGAGTTTGTTAGTTTATGGAAAGTACAAGAAATGATAAAATGGTTATAATCTTGAAAAAAAAAAAAAAACTTAGTCCAATTATTTTCAATCTAAAATGTACTTTTTGCTTTGTCTATTGGCCTCCCTTTTTTTTAAGCACTTATAAAATTCTCTATTAACCACCAATTGCATGTGGCCACAAGAAAAATCAACCATAGCTAGATCATAGATTTTCTCAGGCTTCAAATTGTGCTGATGGTTCAGCACTTCTGCATCTGTTTACGCCAAAATTACTCTGATGCCATTTACTATTTGCAAGTATTAACTATAGAAGAACTTGGCCAAGTATTTCTTAATAAATCAAAATTCTCCCAGATAAAATAATGAAAGAAAGAGCAGAAAAAAAAAAGACCATCTTTCCAGTTATGTCTTTAACAGAACATAACTGTATAGAACAGTCCTTTTAGAGAACTACATCTGTAACTTGGAAAGGGGTTCTCATCAGGAATCATTGGCTACAGCTGATAAATATCAGCTAGAAATATCTAGTAGAATATGAACAACAGAGACAGCAAATTTCATTCAAAATACAGACTGGAAAGCTATATTCAAAATATTTTCAAAAATATATTCAATATATTCAAAGCACATCTGCCAGAAGAAAACCTGTCCACAAGCATGAGATGAGGATGGGTTTAGATAGAGTTTTCCTCCAAAAACAGCAGCTTTAATATTCTTAGGGAAAAAAAAAAAAAAAAGAAGGAACAAAACTGTGTTAAGTTCTGCTAAAGTACTATAATGATAACTAAAACAAAAACCATTCAACCCGCAGCAGTTTTAAATTTTGCAAAAGCCTTGTCTAAGCATATTAGCAGCTTTTTTGGAGACAGTTCCGAAGCTTTATACATTCTTGAAGATTTTCTAAGCAGTTAGGAAGCTTAGACAGAAATCTTTCCGCTAACTGAAGAGAAAAAAGCTTTTGGAGTGGGCTCAAAGTTCAAGCTAGCAAAATATATGTCTGTGGTTGAAATATCCTACCTCAGTTATGTCTGAATTCACAGGTAGATGGGGAAAGAAAAGAGTAAATGAAGAGAAATTACCAACAGTGTGAAGGGAACATGCATTTCTTGTGTTTTAGTGAACACAGAAGTTGAAATGTTTTGTAAATAAAATCACTGTATACGAAGCTGCCATAGTTTGAATACCACTAATGTGATAAAGGTTTAGATTACACTCCTAAGAAAGCTAATTTCACAACAGTTTTTTGATGTGTTTAGACTGATTTTATTCACAAATTATTTGCAAATGAATTTTTCAATCATTTGCTGTTTGGAATTTCTTGAGAGCGTTTTATGTGAAGAAACTTCATTCATTGTATTAAGCAGGTTATTGACTGGGAGCAACTATTTACATATTCATATTTGTCCGGTGATATGCATTGCACAGGTGGCTACCCTTGAATCCTAATGTGGTCTTCTGAGCTATGTAGGCACATAAGTGCCTTCCCTGTTGTCAGGAAAAAGCTAGAGATTCTTTTTCTTTTTTATTCTTCCTTTTTTTGAAATAAACTTATTATCATGGTGTTTGAGTGTTTTGTCCTCATGGCAAAGTGTTAAGAGCTGTTATTCATGTCAAAGTGGTTCAAATGGGACCTTTAAAATGCTATAATTTTCTAATTTCCAGTAAAAAAAAAAACAAAAACAAAAAAACCAAAAAGCCCCAACTAATTGTATACTGATGTACTCAAGATAAACATCTTGCTGACTGACAGGAGTGAAACATTTGTCAAGAAACAAAGATTTGCTTACTAAGTTTTAAACAAATATAGCTTGTACAAGGACAAGTTTTGGGGCAAGAGTCCTTTTTGGTTAGGCCTATTGGTGTACTTAGAAAAATAGATGAGATTTGTGGCACAAAAATATCTTTCCTATGCCATAAAGTTTTATAGCATGATTTTAATATGCAGCTTGATGACTTCCTTATGAAAGAATGATTGGAGCTAAGAATTTCTTAGAGGGGTGAAAAATGCCTCCAGTCTTTTTCTTGAGGAAGTATTTCTTTGTTTTCACTAGAATTGCAGTGGGTATGTCCTTCACAGTAACACCATAGTGTGATTTTGTATTTGACTAGTATGAAAAATTATTTCAGAGAAGAAGTCCGATTTAAAAACGTATTTGTGATATTTTAAAATGTTATTAAATAATTCTTAAGAAGACATTGTATATTATCCTATCAGATTACATTTTCCCTCAGTGTTACTAAACTCTTTACATATTACTTTATCATGTTGCATAAACTGTCAATATTCATAACTAAAATCTAAAATGGGAAAAAGTGACACATGATAGAAACAGATTTCTCTCTGCAGTCATAGTTTTGAAATACATCCAGCTATTTTTATTGTCGTAATTGGTTTTAAAATATTTAAAGCATTAGTACATGAGATACAGTATTACAGTTTTGTGAGTCTCATTAGAGCCTTCAGTCAGTGAAAACAACAAGGGTAGGGTGCATGAGGTGCATGCTGCTGTTCGAGGGCAGTGCAGAAACTCAGTGTTCTGAGGCAGATGTAATCTATCGGGTTTTGGGGAGAAGCAATGTTTGTACTTTATTTCTGGCCAGGGGAAGAGTGAAGGTTCAATGGCTCCAGCTTCCTTTGACTTTTTATCCTTGCACATCAGCTAAAGCCAACCCAAACCCCTTCCTGCAAACCTTCTCCTGGCCAAGGAGTCCAGGTCCCTTGCATTTTGTGCAGAGCGATGTGCTTGGACTGGATACCAAGGGCTCATCTCCTCCTGAGGCCCCTCCAGGACGCTGTGCCAGTTCCAGCCTTAGTGTGCTAGCACCCAAAACAAGGATTAGCCTGGACATTTTTAACACCTCAAATTATTTTCAAAGTCTATAAACAGAGGTGACAATAAGGGATTTTCATATTCATAGACTCAAAGCCATTTTCCTTCTAGCCATGGTAGAATAGTAAAGGAGTTGTTATAAAATCAGGTGTGGACTGTGTGTAGAAGCTCTGAAACACAGCTTTGTATTCCTTGAATACATTGTTTTAGAAAAATATTATTTCACATATGTTTGTACAGAAAACAAAGGCAAATTGGAATATAGCCTTATCTATCCTTATTAATACAGCTTCAAGTGTGTTCTTTCATTATAGCATTAAGATTGCAAGCAATCTGCTGAAATGTTACAGAAAACTACTGTAAATAAGGATTCCTTTTTCATGTGTATTACAATACAATTCTTAAATATATGATCAAATAATACTTATTCTAAGGTTTCAGTATGTATACCGTGTTCCAAGGAAATCTCAGGTAGAAAAGACCTGAAAGAGTCCAACAATCTCCAAACTTGCTTCCCATAATAACTTGATTTTGCCCAAAGGCAGAAGATTCAGAAAGAACTGAATAGATCAATATATTACGTAAGAAAACGTTGAGGCAGTATAAGAACCTGGAGTGGTATTTCATGGAAGAAAAAAAAGTGTGGCAGGTTTCATACCATGTATAAGCTCCCAAAAGACAAACACCATTTCCTAAAAGAGACTATATATACAAAAATAGACGTTATAAATACATGACTCGTATCAATTCAGCAGTGTTCCCTAAAATGACCTTGCAAATCAGAGAAGACAGGTTCAGTATTCCTTTGGGGAAACACTGAATGTGCCTACATGAGCTTTTAGTTTTCATCAAGAGTGTGCTTTTGAAGCAGATCTCCAGGTTGTCTCTACTTACTGCACTTGGGTTCATAGCACATAGACATCAGATTGCTCAATGTGGTTTTCTTTTAGATGAAACTAAAATGAAATACATTTGGAAAAGCCACTTCATACATCCCAGCCACAGCCCAGGAGAAATAGTCCCCAAAAGAAAAAGAAAAATTAGGAAAGAGCACACAAACCCCCCTGAAATGTGTGCTGAGTGTGTTTCAGGTTCTTGCCATCAGCTACAGCCCCACAGGGCTGTTTGGTTGCTCTGAGTGCTCGTGTAGACCCAGCCAAAGTTGCTGCAGGGGATGTGCACTGCAGCAAGAGTGTATCACTCAAAACAACAGATCGTTCAGAATATTACATTTCACAGTGAAGAAGTTTTGATAGGAGAGGGGAAAACACAGAAGAGGAATGTTTTTTGAGGAATATTAAAGTTGTAGGTAGCAGTCAACAAACACTGCAGTGGGATTACTGAGCATTGTTAATAGCACTGCTTGTTCACGTTGTTAAAAATTTTTCTACTATCTCAAAAACCCGTATAATTTTGAGTTGGCATATGGCTTCTGAATGTCTTCTGAATCTGTCCATGTGTGCACATATTTCTTATTTTTTTTTTGAGTTTTTCTTTGTGAAAGGGTGAGTTAATATTTTCTTTAATTAAGACAAATGAGAATAAGTTGTTGGCTAAGATATTTTCTGTAGCTGCTAGAATTAAGATTAAGCTGTGAGTGTCTGTGTGATACAGAAATGCGTATGAATTTGTGTGGGTAGAAAGGAGACGTGTCTTCTCCCATGTGACTTTATAGAAGGAGTTTCTAGAGAAAGCCAAGTACCTTAAAGGACTTTACTGAAAAATATAGCAGTAAATGTGAACATACCTGTGAGGTTTGCCACATTGTTGATTATGCCCCACTAGGCAGGAAACAAAAGAGTAATAAAGAGAATAAATGAAATTAAAAGGAAAAATCAGGTGAGGGGATTTTTGTAAGAAGACTACCTGTATGCTGTAGACTTCGTGGTGAAACCCTTGGACTGTGTTCAATTCTCATGCTGCTCTTAAAGGAGACAGGCTGTTTATTCTGACCGTCTGAGTAAGTTCACAGTCCGTCAGGAGGTGGCCTTCCCATGTAGGGTCATAGAATCACTGAATCATAGAATGATTTGGGGTTGAAAGGGAATTTTAAAATCATGGTTCCAACTCATCAGTATGGGCAGGGACACCTTCCACTAGACCAGGCCCACATCCAACCAGCCTTGAGCACTTCCAGGGATGGGGCATCCACAACTTCTCTGGACAATCTTTTCCAGTGCCTCACCACCTCCACAGGAAAGAGTTTCTTCTTAATATTGAATCTAAATCTACCCTCTTTCAGTTTAGAGACATCTTCCCTTGTCCCCTTGGAAGAAGTTTGTCTCCAGCTTTTTTGTAGGTCTTTCTGGAAGGCTGCAATAAGGTCTCCTTGGAGTCTTCTCCGAGTTGAACAACCCTGGCTCTCTTAGCCTGCCTTCAACAGAGGACATGATGCCAAAGCATTTCAGTTTGCTACACACTTGAAACAGTGCAACTCAAAACACTTGTTTATGGCTTTAAACATCTCTTTCTGCTTCCTGGCAAAACTACCTTACTGTCTAATCTTGTTGGGAATAGGCATAGGTACAACAAGATTATCATATCATTTCTGCTGGAGTGGAATGTTTAGGTGATTCCCTGTCATTAAAGTCAACAAGGTTAATTATAATCATCATAAGATGCGGCAGCACTGGGTTTAAACTACAGTTTTTCTGTCCTCTAGGAATGGCTGGTAACTACAACAAAGACGAATTAAACTGAAAGAGGCAGGAGCTGGTATATTATACCATATGCAATTACATATTGTCACACATAAGAGGGGGAAAATTACTAAAGAAGAAGACAGATCCAGGGTGAATATAAATGAAGCATGATGGCTTAAATACTGTGAAAATTTATAAAATGATCAAGACTCATCAGGAAAACTATGCACTATCAGGCAATGGTCATCACTGTTAGGAATCATTTGGACTTTGGATCCTTTGGGAATCACTATTTTATAATAAATTCCTTGTTAGTCTGGTTCTGCCAAAGTGAGGTGGCATATTCTGCATTTTCTGAACCTTGTAAAACTCACCATGTCTTCTCCTGGAGCATTTTAAAAGCTGTGGTACGCTGAGGTGCAGTGTAAAACAACTGAGTACAACAAACCCCCAAACAATTCTGCAAACACAACCACAATAAATTGGGGCACTATTTTTAATAAGGTACTTGACTAAAGTGGAGTTGTTGTTGACACTGGAATGACATCTCTTACTTATATAGTACAAATGATTTGCATTTAGATTTTACTAAATCTGTCTGCTTCTACGTTCAGTGACACACTCTTACTAAACAAGCATCATAGAGAGGAGACAGTGTTTTGATTTTTGTTTTTCTTTAACTCTTTGAACTTCAAAGCTGTTTTCACAGAACAGAAAGAATTCTTCTAGTTTTTTGTTTGTTTGCTTTTTCCATACTGTAGTCATTAGGGCAAATATCTTGGCTCAAGTTAAATAAAACATTTAGTTGTTATCTTTGGCAGATGGATATTCTTGATGGTAGACTGAATTTGAGGCCCTGTGCTCAGAGGTCAGAGGTTGTGTGTGAATTTGTTATGCTTTCTGGTTAACTCAACAAACTAAATGAATCTGGTGAAATTCTCATGAAGTGTTTATTTTTTAATGTTTCTATAATATACCATAAATTATAATTTATGAGGCGTAACTGAAGAAAAGTTTAGAGGAAGTTGTGTATAAGATTAGGGGATTATTAAATCAACTTTATTGTCTTTCCAAAACTTAAAATATTTTACTGTTACAATAAATTGAGAGTGCTATCAACCAAAAAAATTTAATAATTTAATAAATATTCTGCTGTAAAGTGGAGCATATGGCCAAATCCCAGAGTGATTTGTGCACAGAGTATTATAATAGTAATATAATATTTTGTCTTTACCTAGATAGTGGAAGACTGATCTGTTCTTATCCATAACACATGGTGATTGGTCATTAGTTTTAATGAACTGCATGTAAGAACTTGCAGGAGTTAGGAGGATAGCTGACATCCCCCTCCTTTTTCTCCATCTGTTGCAGGTTGTTAGATACTGCTGTTGAATACAAGGAGGGAGCATCACTTATTACCACTCTTGAAGCATGCTGACCTTTTAGGCTCTTGGCAAAATGACTGCAATGTCAATATACATCTTATGGGAGACTGAAGGCAATTATTCATCTCTCAGTGCTCGCCCAGAAGGAAACAAATAGGAAAAATGTGAATTTATTTCTCTTGAAGGAGGATGAAACTGAACAGAATGAGAAAGCAGCTGCTGCAATCGGTGTGTGTGTGTGTGTGCATTCATTATTTTTAAAAAAATATTATTACTAAACAATGATCATAACCATGATTCTGAAACTGTACAATGAAAATTATCTGGGGGAATTTTTTTTGCACATAGCCTAGGCAAACTCTGTCCTGACAGTAGAATGTGACACAGTGAAAGATCTGAGATCTTCTCCAAGAGTATCTGTTCAGCAGTGGATGGTGGGCGCAGTGGGGTGAAAGAGATTCAGTGCAGGACTTTTTCCAGATCTTAGTAAGGAAGGTCCAACAACAAATACTGTAATAAGATAACAGTTTTAGTAGGAGGAGGAATACAGACACCCAGCAAATCTTAAGTCCCTTTAGTTGCTGGACACGCTGCATTTGTGCAGCATCAGTTGGAGCCCAGACAGATTTTCACACATCATGCTGTTCAGAGCTGATCCTGTCCATGAAGGAAGGCTCTCCCTTTTGGTCACATAATTTCTTCACAAGAAAACAACTCTGTTCTAATGAGAACTTCTTGCAGCCCTTTTAGGTAAAGGCAAGGCCATAAAGGTGGTACAATAAACAGTAACCTAGAAGCTGCCTACAAACTTCTCTCTTGCAATGTGTAGGCTTAGTTTGTGCTGCAGCCAAGGAACTTTTCTTGCACAGTACAGCCCTGAAGGCCTCACCTTATGTGTATCTCAGTGCAGCACAGTTCAGCAAAGTCCTGTGCTTCCTTAGGTTCACTGTTCCGTTTATCACTAGCTCCTAAATGTGCAACACTCTCCCCATCAGGATCAATAGGGTAGCTATCCAAAAATGGCATAACTGACTGCAGAGTTGCATGTAGTGTGACCTCTCCATTTGTCGACAATACAGCACCTAGAAATCATAATTTATTTTAATAATATAATTTATGATAAATATTTCAATAATACTCTGGTGTTTTTTTTTCCTGGAAATTCAAGTAACTAACTCTGAAACAAAAATAAATCCCTCAGTTTCTTCAACTTCTCCCATGCTAGAAAGACTCTCTACAGATGAGATGGATGGAATTTGACCCAATTTGCAGTGACTTAATAGAGGGAAGAGTTGTAGCATAGCTGATAATCTATATAGACTATTTGCATCATACACAAATACAATTTCAAAATCAATTGAAAGGATATGCACATGTGCATTAATTCATCCATTTATTGCAAAGGGAGAATCCATTTTCTTTCAGATTATGCTTATCTCATGTGAAAGGAATCCTCATTTATTAGTGGATAAGACCATGTATCAAGTGACTCTTTCTACCTTTGAAGAAATTTCATTTTGTGACTGTATATACATATATATGTGTGCACACTTCAGATACATTTTGACTTAATGAAGAGCTTAATAAAAATCAGCATTCATAGCTTCTGTGTAGTCAGATAAATTAGTCAATACACAAACTAAGCTCTTATGTATTATGCAAAAGATTAGTTCTAAGATTTGCATAATGTGCTACAAGTGACCTACTGTTTCAAACAGTAGCAGCTTGGTTAAAAGTGGGTTGAAAGCTGAAGTGACGTCAATAAAGTAATTACTCCTAGCTTGGCACATCTCATTCATTGCCAAAAGTTCAAGTCCCTGTAGTGCTGAGAGAACAGCTGAAAGGCATTGAAGGCAGGTTAAAACAAAAATAATACAATAGTCAGCAGGAAGGGCAGAGAATGGTCAGTGTTATTGGGATAGCAGGGATTCTTGGCTCTTCAGCATCTGATCCAAAATCCCATTAAACTGAAATGCAGTCCTTGTGTCTCCTTAAAGAGTGTTATTATTCTGAACCACAAAGTGCAGATCTGAGTTATGAGATTGTACTAATTCAGACCTGGCTACACTGTTAACTAAACCTTAAACCAGTGCAATTTCTTAGAAGGGGGGAAATACTCTTTCCTTACAAATCTTGAAGTAATTACGTAGTAGTTCGTTACACGAGAAACAGCAAGTTCCTGAATTTACATAACAAGTCTGATCACATCAGGGGTCAGCAGAGAGAGTGGAGTGGAAATGCATGGACCCCAGCCAGTCCTTGGTTTGGTTTCTTATGTGGTCAAAGCCCTTATTTGCTCTTTCCTTAGGTGTCACGTAGGAAAAGTTTTTGTGAAAACAGTTTCACAAAATTTTGTCTTGCTATGGCAAACAGCTTACAAACACAAGTCCATGGCACTAACACTACTCAGCACGGATTTTCTGAATCAGCATTAATGTAAAAATATTATTCCCTAGATATCTCCTATATAGGCAGCCTATAATGAAGGCGTTTCAGTCCCTCTGTTCTCTTGGGGGCCAAAAAACTTCTTGAATTGGTGCTATTAATAGAATTTCTTACCATGCTCTCAAACAAAGTATTAAATGGATATTAGAATTGTTATCTCCAGATTGACTGAGGCATGTGAACAGAGCAATTAAAAAAGATACATACCACCACTGATTGCATAATGGGCTTCTCTCTGTCAGATGCTGGAAGAAGCACAAAGGCATTTTTGTTCTGTGTTGGCCAGGCATACAGGTACATAAATTCATTTACTGTCATTTTAATCTAATTTTAAGGGTATTCTTAATAAATTTTTAAAAGAAATCAATCAATACACAAAGTATTATCACTTTACTTATTTTGTTTTTATTGAAAGAAAAAAAAAAAACAAACCATGAATATTTTTTTTATGTTAGGGGCAAGAAGAGTTTGCAATCCAAATAATTTTTGGCTAAGGACATCTTAAATTATGGTTTTCTCAGGGTAGAATAAGGTCTAATCCACTCTTGTAGTATAAAAATGTGAGCTGCAGAAGTTAAATTTCAATGTTGCCAATTTGTGCAGCTTGTTAGTATGGTTCTTCTAATGTCTGACTGTTCCAGTGAAACCTCAGGCACCAGTGCTGTGTGGAAACATAAACAAAAAATTAATAGGTCCTCAGGTTACAGAAAAGAATCCTTGAGAACCAGGCATACATGAAGAACCGAAAAAAGATGTAATTTTTGTGGCTGGGGGCAGAAAGAATGGCTGACCAGCAGTGCGGAGGCAGGGACATTACAGCTTCCCGATGGCTGCCTTGGGGTGTGCGTGGTCACTGCCGCACGGGACGATGTGTCCTGTGCTTTGCTCTCACAGCACTCTCCATGTGCCAGTGCTTCTGCTGCCAGCTGGGCTCTGCTTGGGAAGCCTTGAGCAGCTGGGGGCCTGTGCATCCTCCAGAATGGGAGCTGCACCCTGGCATGGCTACCCAGGGCTGGTGAATGGGTTAACCTGCGTGCTCTCTTCAACATTAGCACTTGTTCCTACTCTGACTTCTGCTATTCTTCCGATTTCTTACACAGTGCTGCTCTAATGATTGACCTTAAAAAAAACCCCTGTGTTGTTCAAAAACAAACGGAAGAGTGAGAACCCCTTCCTTTCATTAACACACACAGACAGAGCAGATGGAATAAATGGACCAGCTGCTTTCAGTACTGAGATACCTGGGTTTTATTCCAGCCACTCTATCAGGAGGAAGATCACGTGCTTGAATGCCTTGTTAAAACCCCTTTTGAGAAAAAGAAGCAAGAAATTGAAAATTGTATACTTCGTGCAAAAATTACATAATTTCAATGCTTCGGTCATCATGGGGAGTAGCAAGAAAGCAAGTAGGATATCTAATTACAGTAACTGTTTTCAGGGTCTTGGTAACAGCCACAGGCACTGTGGTTTGAAGTCAGGTCATTTTTATCAATAAGATAAAGTCTCATTGTTTCACTAGGAAGCAGTGTTTGCAGCTACCTTTATGACAGCCAGTGTTCTGTCTTAATTAGTAATATCATTTCTACTTCACCTAAAATAGCTGAAGGGTTCTCCTGGGACCTATTCTTGGATACAATTTTGTTTAATCTTATTATTAATGGTAATAATTTTTTTCTTGCTTGGATTATCATCTGTATGCCAATGATTCTATTATTTAAACAAATAATTATTACACATTACAATTCCATTTACTGCATGACAATAACAAATCATAGTTACAGCTCATTCAAAGTAAATTAGTTCTAAAACACTAATAAAATTAATTGCAAGATGCTTGATTGAAAAATAGAAACAGCTAAAACAGGAGCTCTTTATCATGGTCTTTGATAGTATATTACTTACTTGAATAAAGCTACTAGCCTTAAATATCTTGGTGCTTGTTAGCAAACAAAGAGTAATTGAAACTTGGTTGCTAAGAAACATTATTTCTCATTGTTGACAATCATGATTTTCTTTGATTGCTGCTTCTATTGTTGCTCATTACACAAGCTAAATGTTTTCTCATAACATTGTGAAAACATGCTTTGGATTCCAGTTGTTCTATGTGATACCACTGGGTCTGCTTAAAAAGCTTCTAGCAGCATGGTATGCTCCTGGAAGAGTGGTGGTGTGGGATTTTCTGTGGTAGATGTAAGTTTTTGGAATGCCAAAGGTACATGAATGAAAGCTGTAATTGCAGCCCAAGGTGAGCAATGCTAGCCTTCTCTCATATACTGCAGGTGGAAAAATTTGTAGCCATACTTTTCTTGATGTCTAAATGTCGTAACAGCACTAGATACATTTTTCAGATGCTAATGCTGGCTTTTGGGAAAGCAATTTTAGTAATCTGAAAAGGAGCTTTATTTTCAAAGTTTTTTAAGCCCCAAAAAAGTGTCTTTCATTTCCCTCAAACCATTAATCAAAGTCCATGAAAAATGTAGCCACATTTGTAGCTGGAAAAGTATTCTTTGGCAAAAGTCAGATCTCTTTGACTGCTGATACAGGCAGTCATCTACAATTTTTTCCCAAGCAATTCTGTTTGATCAGATCATGTAGCTGGCATATTCTATTCCAAATTTTTTTGTGATTAATGCAAGGGATGAAAAATTAACAGCAAAAAACTCACCCACACTAGTTGATTATTTTGATCCATTAAATAGGCAAGTTCTGTTTTAGGTCAAAACACTGGTCTGTGAAAATTGCTTTAATATTCAAATGGGAAAAATTTAAAAAAAGAATTTAAAGATTTTAGGAAAAGAGGAAGGACTTGGAATAAAGACTTGTACTATTAACTAGAAGAGTCAGTGAAGATTTTTCATTCTCCAGTAGATGCATGATTTTCCTTGTAGAGAGCTATGTCATATCCCTTTTCTCTTGTCTGCTTAGGTGTCTTTTAGCTATTAACTTCTTCAAGATGGCTGAGTGTTGCTTATATCTATAAGAGCAAAGAGTTCACAAGTGCAGGAAGTGCACACTGCAACAATTTACATGACAGGATTGGTTTACAAAGCAATTTACAGCATAAATTTTCAGACTGGGAATGTATGTTTTGGAGAGATGCCAGCTGCAGTTTAAGGAGGAAGGAGGTATTACCAATTTTGTTTTGACTACAGGCTTTTTCAGATCAGGAATTATAACCTTGTGCCTGTGAAGCAACCTGAAAAACTAAGTCGGAACCTGTGCGAGCACAGAGCACAACTGTTACATACATCAGCCCTTGTCCTGTACAGAAGACAAATGTCATAAGAGAGATGCTTCTGCCAGAAAGAGAAATTAAATTTGTGTCTGCATGTGTCTGTGCATATGTGCCTGATTATTGGTTTTACATAGAAACTCATTGTGGCAAAGAGTGCTGTCTGCTGTAGTCCTCTAAAGACTGAATTTCCATGCTGAAAAGTTTGAGGTTGAACTCTTTCAAATAACTTTCATGTTTGAAGATATTTTTTTCACTTTTTGATCTGACAAGCTGGTTCTTTTCATTTATTTAGAGAGGGATAGCTCCTGCTTCTTGAAACTTCTGGGAAGTAAGGTTTGTATTTATTGTGTAAAAGAGGAATATGTGGAAGAGCATCAGACTTAATTTTCTTCTGAAAGGAAAGCAACTTTTGCAATGCATCTCAACAAGGATATCCTTTGTGTGTTTCCGTGTGTAGTAAATCTGTGCTGATGTTGATAAAATCTGTTTTCCTAATGAGTGTTTTAGCATTCTTTTTTTTCCTTTGTATTAAGTTCCTACTTACTGGCTTACTGTTTAGGTACTGTGGCTAATTCTTTGTTTCTGGTTTCTAATTTGATTACTCAATTAATGGCTTCCAGAGTTCCAGAATGATAGTACTTTTATAAATGCAATGCAGATACCACTGTTTTGGAGTATGCCAGGAAAGGACTGAATGTCAGTCAAGTTCCTATTGAAATATTTAAAGAGAAAATCAGAGAAAAGAGAGAAGAGAAGAGAAGAGAAGAGAAGAGAAGAGAAGAGAAGAGAAGAGAAGAGAAGAGAAGAGAAGAGAAGAGAAGAGAAGAGAAGAGAAGAGAAGAGAAGAGAAGAGAAGAGAAGAGAAGAGAAGAGAAGAGAGGATAAGAGAAGAGAAGACCGNGAGAAGAGAAGAGAAGAGAAGAGAAGAGAAGACCTATAGCTGAGAGGCAGAATTTGTCCAGCAGTCAAGGCAAAATTTTATTTGATCTGAATGCGGCAATTACACATTTAAAGGGAGTTTCTCTGTTAGAGTAAGCCAGACTGTGTCTCTCTTGAGAATCCCTCAAGTTTTCAGTCTATATATTCTACATGTGCTGTACAATTTTGCACCATACAGGAGCCAAGCTATAAATTCTGCTATCTGTTACTTGTGTGGAATTACAGAGTGTGAGGCTACCTAGTCTTTTGGGATTTTATTCATTCAAGAAGAGAAAGTGTATTCATAAAATCTAGTCACCTAGTAACAATGAGGAAGTGCTATCTGTGTATAGAAAGCAGATTAGGCTGAGGCCGGTGACTTTATGACAGCTATTCCAGTATGTTTTATTTCAAAGGCAAAATGCCAGAGATTTAATGCTTTTGAAAATAGTGCTGTGTAAAGCCTATGTTGTATGATGAACACAATAGAGGAACAGCAGTGACAGCAAAGAGTGATTTTAATTTCTTTAAATGTTCCCTCTTTCCATAACAGTCCCTGTGTCACATCATCCTTATAAACACTGCTGGAGTCTCACAGTAGGACATACACTCTGGAGACATGTTTGTCACATGTGGACTGCCTTCAACCCAGGAATTCAGTTGCATATAAAACAATATGCTGAAGGAAGGCAGTTTTGAAAAAAGGGAGAAAGGCTTGAAATGGCCTCAATAAAACCATCATCTTCTGTTCTGGTTAACTTCCTCTAGGTAATAAGCATCACTAAGCAAAAGACCAGAGACATTAGTATGCTGAATCCATGCTGCAAGGATGATTATAAAACAAGATGCTGAACAGATGTGATATAATAGGAGAAGTCCGTGTAAGGAGTAGAGGGAAGAACACATTTTATCAAGCTGTGCCACATGTTTTGTGGAAGCTGATATCTACGTCAAGACGTGACCCACCTGACATTTCACCTCTGAATGGGTGTTTGTTCTCCAGACAAGGTAGTTGTAGGTGGATGAATGGGTACAACTGTAATGTGGGTAATTTCTGTATTTGTGTTCATAGTCATAGTATGCTGTATATGAGAACAGTATTGATGCTTGCATTCCCTGTTTACTTCAGAAATTATCCCATTAAAATCAATGAGCATATTGGTCCAATTCAAGGGAAAGGAGTCTGGTGTCATACCAGTTGGGAAACGTGTATGACAATTCACTTGCTCATGAAAGAAGCACCAAGGACATTCAAAGCTGCTACTGCTACCTGAAACAAGAAAGTGAGTATTTTCTGTCTTTTACATGAACTGAAAGGGATATTTTTAATATCTAGACCCTTATCTAGTTATGATGCTGTGCATGGTATTATCTGTGGGCACTGGATTACATTTACTGTGCTTTCTAATTACTCATTACACATACACTCTTGTAAATGTCATTACACTTTTCTGGGTGATGATGATAGCACATGTCTGAGCTCTCTCACCCCCCCATGGCTGTGTTCGATGGCCTCTCCATTCTAGTTTGAAAAGAGAGTTAATCCTCCAGCAAACCTCGTTAAAAGAAAAATCCCAGACCTCTTAAAAAAAAAAAAAAAAAAAAAAAAAAAAAAAAAAGGAAACAACAACTGTCAGGGTCTTAAGCTTGGGGCATGCTTTAGAGTAGCCTGGAAATCTTGCAATATTTACATGTATTTTATTCTGTGTATGCACAAAGCACTTGTCATTTTGACTCAAGAGAATGAGATGTTTGAGTGCTATGAAAAATGAGACAATGTTCTGCTACCAATGTTTGCACCTTTGTGTTCTGAGTGCAAAGTAGATTTGGCGCATTACCAGCCCAGATGGGTAATGTTTTATTCCTGCATTATAATAATATAAGCACCTATGAACAGCAGAAAGTAAAAAAGTTGTAGTGTTGCCAGTTCTTGAGATGTAACTCTGAGTTTCATGCTTTTTTGTTTCTTATGGTGCCAAAAGTAAGAAACTTGACCTTTATTTGGGAAAACTTTTTAACTTTATTTTTATAAAAAGGTTCTTGAAAACAGATGGAGAAACATATATGAACTATATGTTCAGATTTCTTTCAAGCTGTATACAATGAAACATCATCTAACTATATGATAAATTTGGGATTAATAGTTTGTTCAATGGATAAAATTCTTCTTTGGATTTATTTTTTTATGATGGGTATTTTTAGTACATAAAGTATGAGGCTGAGGCACTTAATTACTTTATACATTTTTATTTTAATATGTCTCTGTTTCTATCACATTTCTGTATCTGGCATATTTCCATACTCAGTGTTTGTTTCAGAACACTTAGTTGGGCTTCAGTCAGTCCTGAAAATCTTTTTGCATATGTTTAAAGTTGAGGCATATGTGCATGTATTCAGTTACTGGGTGTGGAGATACTCTTTGGTGTGAGTAAAGAGTACAGGAGCTGTATATTGCCTACCACTTATATAACAAAATGGCTTATGCCTCCGATATAGATTAGACATTCAAATTGTGGAAGTCAGAACCCTACAATCCCTCAAAGTCAAATTTTGATGGAGTCAGAATCTCCCTCTGGGATATACAATACTCTATTTGTAATGCTTTTCGCTTCCACTATTTGTACTTTACCATAAATCTTTTTTGGATACTGTTTATGTTTTGGGTTTCAGATATTTTAGTGTGGCTGTAACTTTTCATTTGCACCACATGTTTTTACAGGGGAATATAATTGATCTATTCCCCTCTGCAATATTCTATATTTTATATTCACTTTAGCTGCCTGCCTTTCTTCCTCCACCCCAATAAATCCTTTATTGCAGAATTTTTTTCTCAGAAGCTTCCAGATTCATAGTTTCTGTTTTAAAGAAATGCATAAAACAATAATTGGTGAAGGCATTACTGCTTTCAGTTTACAATGTTACTAACTAGAATGACATTCATTTTGCTGATACACGTGAGGTAAACTAGAAATTCAGAATAAAGAAGTTATTACCTTTTTTTGTTGTTATTTGAGAAAAAGATTTTTAAGTGCCCTACACCATAATTTATCAATGAAGAATTTTTAGCAGTGAGGGCTTTTACCCATAGTGAATAAATGTTTCAGGGTAAGAGCTCAAGGACGAAGACCTCCCTCAGCTGTCAATATTCAGGCAATTGATCTTCTCCTTTTGTTTAATCTCACCAGCCACTTCCCTTCCTTTCCTCTCCTTTCCCTCTGCCTTTTTTCCCTTCCCCCATTCTACTCAGGGAAACTAAATGTTCCTGCTGCCAGCAGAGCTTAGTGTAAGTGTAATATTACATGAATCAAAGGCCCTTTAGGCCATGATATAGACTGGTAATTTATTACTGAAGAACAGAGGCTTTTTTGAAATTTCCTTTAGTTCAGGCAGATCACTATGAATTAACTAGGCAAGAGGGCAGCAGGTGCTCTCATTAAATTTACAGTCACTGCCAGCAGACAGGGAAGCATTTAAAAAAAGAATATGCAGCTGTGCTGACACATGTAATTGCAACCATCCACAGACTCGCAAGATGTGCGGGGGCAGCCACAGACTTTTGGTCACTGTGCTCGAGCTGTGCTGGCACACAAGGACCAGTGCACATTGTGCTTATTATTAGGTCCCTAAAACGGCAAATTGCTTTTACTAGACCTCCAAATGTTGTGTGAGAAACAGATGAACTACTGGCAGGGCTGGGCTTAGTCAAACCTCCCAGCTGAAGTGACCTTGAACTTCAGAGAAGTTCATAGCCTGATTGCAGCTTTGTGGTTTTGGCATTTCTCCACTCACCCTTTGTGAAGTAACAGCTTCAACAGATCTCTCCTTGATCTATGTTCTTGGCTCAGTTTCTTCAGCCATCAGATAGTGTTTTGTGTATAACTGGTATTTGAAACTAATGAAATGACATTTTTTGCAGAACCAAACCTATATTTTCCTTAAAGGAAGGGAAATTCCATGCAAAGCTGCTCACTAACGATACCTTCTTGTAATTGTTTATTACAAAAAAAAGTATAGAAATTCTTATTTTGCATCCCAAACATTCATTGGGGAAACGCTAACAAAGTAAACTCTTGGCATTGATCCAGAGCTCCTTTTAGTCAAGACTTCCATTGACTTCAGTGAGGTTTTACATCTGGCCTTTAAAACCTAGTTTTAACTTTAGACATATGTGTTTTGTTTTCATTATGAATTTTCCTGGAAGTTTCACACACATGTCTAAGGTTCTACATTGACCAGAGTCTTGTGCCTTGTTATCTAAGTTCGAAACAATCCTCAAGTGCAAATATACTGGTGTCAGTGCTCTGTATTCAAAATATGTTGCTCTTTGTCTATGGCTGTGCAGCATTAGGTGTTTGTATACTTCACACTGTTACAAAACTGTGCCTATTTTTTCCCTTTAGTTTCTTTTCAAAATATTTTAACTAATAAAAACCTGAAAAAGTTAGTTTGATTGATTAGAGAATTACATCTAAATTATGTAATTCACCATGTGTAACTACAAAGAGATATAATTTTTCATTTATAGACAATTTGACTTTTGATTTTCTTTTTCTTTCTCTCTCTTTCTCTTTCTCTTTCTCTTTCTCTTTCTCTTTCTCTTTCTCTTTCTCTTTCTCTTTCTCTTTCTTTCTTTCTGCCCTTCCTTCTTCCTTTCTCTTTTCAGAATGCATAAGTCAAAGAATAAAGTATAGGTTCAAGTTTTATTTCCCTTTAATCTTAAAAAATAAAGGTGCTTCATATTGCATTTTTAGTGTATCTGAGCTGTAAAGAAAATAAAGGGAAATATTGGCACAATTCTTCAATATTTTTCTATGTGTAAACTTCTTTTCAGGGTTATAAATCACCAAATACCTCTATATACAGTCATCTATACCAGGTTTGAAGAAGTGTCTTCTCTTGTCTTCTATTTACAGTTTCCCTGGGTTCATAAAATAGTCTGATGCTACAGAGCTATGAACAAACTACACCACTTTTAATATAGCCATTTATCTGCTTTAGAGGAGATTAGCATGAAATCCCTAGAGATGTTTCTCAGCTAATAAGAATAAAATGAATGCTACTTGAGCACCTGTAATCAAATTACTTTTTATTCCCTAAACCCTTGACAGACTCTGCAAGTCTTGCAGTTTCCTAGGTGGGCCTTTTAGGGACCCTGGTAGTGTAGTGCTGGGATTTTTCCTCTCTGTCCTCTTACATTTTGCCCGCTCACCAGCCATCATTGTTGAGAGAAAAGTGCAACCAACCAACCAAACAACCAGAAGACTCCCCTCATGACAAAAACCGCAGCATTTTGGAGGGATGAAGCTCCCCACCAGCCATTCCTATATAGGTGTCACAGCCCAGTCTGAAGTGGTGGTGGAACAAGGGCCAAATTCAATAGTTTTAACTGAAAATACTTAAAATAGGTATTCTGAGCTTGTTATATGTATATTTAAAAATTAATTGGACCTTCCTTGTATAGCTCTGATGAACTTTTCTGTTATTTCTATAGGAGGATGTTTGGTTTTGTCTCATCCTACCAGAATGACCAAGCTATGATACACAGATCCATTTTCCAGACTGGGAAACAGAAGTTATGTTTTTGCACAAAGTTCATGGGTTCTTCAAGCTGGAAGCCCATTAAGGTTTATTCTTGTCCCTCTGAAAATGAATTAATTTAATTAATTTTCTATGTCTTTAATTAACATTATTGCCAATAAATTTGCTAAATTACCAGGAAGAAAGCCAACTGAACAGACACAGAATACTGCTAGATTAAAAAAACGGCAAGTACTAACTGTTGGTTGAAACGTTACAGTATAAGCAGATGTTCATGTCAGGTTGTCTTTTCATGGATTTCAGATCAGACATGATGCCAGCTTGATACTGAATCTTTTATTCTCATCTCACTCTCTGTAATCTCCCAGTGTGGGATTCCCTGGTACTTGGGCTGACACTATCTTCACAATGTCAATCACACTCCCATCTCAGGTGAAACTGATCAGAAAGATTCAACTGAAAAGGACTTCTCCAGGAGTCCTTGCATCCGGCAAGTAAGGGAGCTTGTCATGGGCTGTTTAGAAGACAAAGAGAAGGTTGTTTGCTAGGTGTGGGTCTTTTAATTAGCTTGAATTTAGGACAAATGAAATCTGAAAATCTACTTCTGCTCCTTACAATAGAAGTTACGTGGGAATGCCTCAGCTGTCTGGAAGATGATAGTTTAAAGCAGGAATTAACAAATATTCAACAAGATGTCTGCATGTCATCTCAACACCAGAAATTTTTAGCAGTCTGGTTTATTTCCACATCTTAGGCATGCTTTATAATTCCATTTTTACATGAACTCAGATGAAATAACTGGTGAAACAGTGGCTAATTTGCCGTCTAGGTTTTTTTCCTTCTTATAATTAATTTTTAACTTTTCAAATCTTTTTTAAAATTTAAGATGTATCCTGTATAGCAAGCAGGAGTCAGAGCATATTACCAGCAATGAGCTTATTTACATAACAATGAACTCAAAACTTACTGGCTGTTGAAAACAGATGAGTCCACACTCATGCCAAAAGCCAAAGGGGTCCTACAGTGAGGGCCCCTTTTGATGGGTAGCTGCAGGAAATCTTTGCTTGGTGTTTTTGTTTCCTTTTTTTTTTAATGGAAATAAAATATTTTCTTTTTTATTTTCTGACTATTTTTAGCTATCTTGAGTCCATTTTCTCATACTCTGGGTACTGCAGGTTTGTACAAAACAAAGGGAAAAGGCCTTCAAAAAACCTTGCATGGTCTTCATTAGAATCGAAATAATAATAGCTCTTGAAAGCACATGCTCAGTCCTAGAACATCTTTTAATGATTTCATGATGTAATAGTAGTCTATGAACATCAAAATATATGAACCTGTTAATGATTCTTGAAAGTTTATTTTACATAATTTAATTGGAGCTTAAATGTCCTTGATGACTCACCTGTGGTATTGAAAACCTAGACCAAATATTGTTACAAATTTATACAGAAATATAAGCGTTAAAAAAATCTAGCAAATGTTTTTCGCTGCTGTTAGGTGAAGTTCTACAGTGCAAAAGCCCAGTATGTTTCCAGCTACCTCTTTACAGTGTCCAGAAATTTCAGTTTTCCGATACTGAGATTTCCTTTATAACAGAAACAAAAGCCATTAGCCATAAACCTTAACTAATTACTGTCAAATGCAAGAATCTGCACCCAAACCTGCATTTTTAAATCTGCCCACTTAAACAGAACATTTATCTTTACAAGTTTTATGTAAGATGCATGGCATTTAAGGCACCTTTACTGAAGAAGGAGATCTTATCATCTTGGCATGCATGTATCCAAAGGAATATCTGGGTGACATCAATTAATCTAATTTTTTAACAGACATCACCGTGACATTTGATTTCAGTGATTAGCTCTTCAGATGCCTAATGTTGAAGTGACAAGGGTTTTATTTATCAAAAGCACACATTATTTCCTGAAGGCCATACCCTTCCCATTATATTTATCGTACAGATGGCTTAATTAAAATTTCTTTTAAAAGTATCTGCATGTATGTTCTGTGTCTTCTCTCCCCCTGTGCAAATGAATATCATGCTTTCATGTCTTATTTTTAGGGTTTTGTTGAGGACAATAAAACAGAATAGACCATCATTAATGAGGTGCAATGTAACTCAACCAAGGGAATGATCCTCCAGATGTTCCCATATCACTCCATATCTAAAGTATGCTGGCATGCCTTCATGTTCCTTTGATCAAGAGCTTCTGAATGCAGGGCTGCCTGATTGACCTCTAACCAAGTTCTGCTCCACTACCAGAAGTCACAAGGTAGGTTATTAATTTTAACTATTCTTATTCACACACACCACCTCTGTCTATTTCTCGCTCTCTATGGCTTTTCACTTTTCACCTCACATTGGTCATTCATAAAAGGTATATGATTTTGTTTGCCCTATTTTGATTATCAGTGTATTTTATTTAGACCTTTCTCTTTTTCTCCAGCTCCTCCATCAAGCATGTTAAAATTAGGGAACAAAGTAAAAATCATTTTGGTTTAATGATTTTTTAAGTCAAATAATTAAACTTATATTTTAACATAATTCCAACAAATTGTATAGAAAAATTAAATTTATTTTTACATTTAAAATTATAAGCCAATTTAAAGCTTTAAGAGGACAAAAATTACTCTTTTTTTGTCCTGTTTCGTGTATCAGTTTAAATGCAGAAGAGTTCCAAACCATTTTTTTTCTAGTTGTGCCAGGTTCCCACATAATCATCTTTACAGTCTGTGAAATGCAACCCGACAAGAAAAGAGAGGTTTAACTTTTCTAGTTAACTCTAGTTTCTATCTTGATGAAAGATTTCAGACTGAGATGAGAATCTAGAAGCCTAATAACAGTCCTATTTCAGATCCAGGTGAGTAAGGGATATTGAAAATAAAGAGTGCAAGAATTGTAGGATTCAGTGGATTACAATAGTCATATTTACGAGATGTAGAAGGGGGAGAGCACCAGGGAAAGATAATGATGGTTTCTTGCCCTGAAGCATACACCAGCACTGTAAAAACATTCTGTATCATTGTGTAACCAAAGTGAAACAACATGATGGTCAGTCAGAAACTAAGATCATTTGCTTTTTCCCAAAATTTGAGAAAATACAAATAGATTTTTTTTAAAAAAACAAGTAAAGCAGTGGTTGACACAATGTTCATGTTGTGGAATATTGAACAGCTTAACCTGAGATGGACCAAATTCTGGTTTTCTTTTTTTTTTAGAACATACTTCAAATAGATTATATATGTCACTGTCTCATTCTAATACAAATACCTGTGTTAAAATACACAATTCTCAGGTTTTTAAGTTATTATAGGTGACCAGGAAGTATTTATCTAAAACAAATGATCAGTAAATTTCTACTTTAGCAGACCTAATGTTGCATTCTTCAGATATGATTCTTTCTGTGAAAGAAAAAGAAACTTTAAAAATCTTGTTGTCATGCCTTGTCTCAAAGGACTCTGACAAAAGGAAAAGCAGTTTCTTGTTTTTCAGTGGAGTTTCAGTTGAAACTGCCTAACAAATGAAAACAACAATCAAGTTTATATATGCCTAATCTTGGTGACAAAAATTTGAATGACTCTTTATTGCTGTGCAGTAACTCTGATACATAAAATTCTTGAAAACATGCTGAGTCTTACCTAGTGGGTGTTAGGGTTGGCAAACTTGGAACACTTCACCTCTACACAGTGCTTGAACAGGGCACAGATGTGGTGTGAACAGTGAGATAACTCCCCTCAGTGATGACCAGTGAATAGGGGACATCTCTGAGTCCTCACAGTTTAAGTCAAGGCCATCTGGGTGTTAGTTTGATGTGTTGAATCTTATTTAATTTATGCATGAATGTGTGGTGAAAGCTGTCCAAGCCTATTTTAGCCTGCATTTGATAAAAATATATTGCTAGGTAATTCTTTCTGAGAAAGCACATATTTCCCTGGGAATTTGGAAGACTATAGTAATGTACATTGATATGTTGTGTAAAGCACTCAATGGACATTGCAGGTGGGGCAAGGATAACCCTTCTCATGGTGGAAGATTCCTTGCCTTTAGTTCTGAGGAAGGGATGAGGTTTCAAGGGACTTCTTATACCTGTTTTTTTCTTTCTTTAGGTTGTGAATAATTCTATGCAAATTGAGAACACTGCACCATGTCTTTGTACTGGAAAAATGCAGGTGTGGGTTTGCTCAACTACATGTTTTACCAGGAGTGATATGCTCATCACAAGACATTGTCTTCTAAGCCTACAGATGTGGCCAGAAAGAATAGTTTTTTCAGTTGTCAAGGTTTGGAAAACAAACCAGTGATAGACTCCAAGTCAGAAATACAATTTAATAGGAAGAGGAAAAAAAATAGTAAAATAAATGCAATAATACAAAAAACCACTGACAGAATGAGAATACTACCTGACACCCTGTCGGTCAGGGTGTTGGGAGCAGTCAAAATGAAAGTGGTCCTGTTGAAAGCAGTGGAAAAATCCTGTAGAAGGGTCTGGTCTCGGAAGGTCCGGCGGTGGCTGTGTAGCTCTCGTCCTCTGGGAATCCAGTGGAAAAGGCTGCTTGTGGTGTTCGAAATCTCAGCTCATATCCAGGATGGAATGCTTGGTCCCTCCCTCTGGTCAGAGCATCTCACAATGGGATGATGTAATTTTGTCAGTCACGTGGCAAGGCCTTAATGGGCCATTAACAGAATATTGTCTGGAATGGGTTATCTATGAGTCATGTGGCAAAATCTTGATGAGCACATTAACAGAAGATAGTCCAGAGGGAGGAGACAAGCAACACCACCTACCTGGTTTCAACAGCTCATGCAGATGGTAATAGAATAAACTGCAACCCAGGACAGAGTTCATTCAGATATATGGATTGTGGTTCTTATAATGTCTCTCTCCCTCTTGCCCACTCTCTTCCACTCCCTCTTCCCTTAACTTTTGTTTCGTCTTGTTAGTCCTTCCAGCTCAGCCATTTGCACCGTTTCTGTAGATAGATGTGTCACACATCTGCCATATGGGAAAGTGATGTACTAGCCTATCAAAGCCTCCTATGGCTTTAATAGAACCTCAGCAAGTTCAATTCCTACTTTGGCAGGGGATTATTTCTCTTCAGTTGGTTGGTATGGCACCGTGGCAGGGTGATGTGACTAAATTTCTGCTTTTTTAACATCCTCACACATGAATTTTAATTGCTCCCTAGCTGGCTAGTGTCTTTGATCATATTTGGCCCCTCTACAGAGCCTGTGGCATTCCAGCTACAGACTTCTACTCCAGAATGGATTTGGTATCTCTTCTGAGAGTGTCTCTGTTCTCACTGAAGTACCCCTCTCTCTCTCTCTCTGTTACACACACACATATATATGTGGTACTCTTTTGTACGCACATTTCATCTTAATTGCATCAATGCATTGGGGAAGCAGATGCAGCTCCTCCTATGGTATCTGCCTGTTCTGACAGAATGATAGAAATGAGACCTTTGTCATAAATGTCCCATATTTTTCATGAAGCTGGAAAGTAAACCTTGATGTTTTAGTTCACCTCAAATTAATTCTAATCCCTACCTTTAAGCCAGCACACACTTGCTTTGATTAATGCTTTTTATCAGACTAAAGATCCTTTATTCTTGTTCAGTTGCCGTATTTCTGGGCTGCAAAACTGTTCTTCAGTCAGCTATGTACATAAAAGCACAGAAAATAGGACTTTAATACTAGTCCGTTCTGTGCCTCTTGTCAGGACAAACCATACCAATCTGTTTCAAAAACTCTCCAGTGATGAATATCTGACTATCTCCCCAGGCAATTTGTTCCAGTACTTCACCTTCCTTATCCTTCGGAAATATTTCCTAATCTAATTTTTTGCTCCCTCATGCAATTTAAGTCCATTGCCTCTTGTTCTAACTGCCATTGATGTAGAGAACAAGGTATTCTCCTCTTCCTTTGTCTACCTTCTTTTAATATATATGAACACTGCTACTATGCTCCCCTACAAATTTTATCTTTGTGATACAAGGGGCTTAGATTTTAGGGTTAATTGTTGAAAGATTTTTGGGGTGATCACTAGCATTGCAAAACTTTGCAGCTGCTTGCTAAACAATGTATGTGCTTGCTCAACATTTTCTATGCTAGCCAGGAAAAGGGGAAGGATGTTTGGGAGGATAGGGAGAAGATGCCAAACTATTGAAAAAGAAGAATAAACTGTGACCTGGTTCCTACCCTTGGACCCCTAAATTGGCCAAAACCAGCCTTGAAATTTGGACTAAGACCAAGGGACCAGGGGGCATGCACAAGGAAGCAAGGTGAAAAGCTTAATCCTGAGGAAGACTCATTTACTTCGTCCTGAGACCTGCCCATGACCACCAGGAGGCATTGCACATGCGCAGAGCATATGCTAATGACCATTGAGCTCATTACCATACGAAATGGGGATAGGTTATGAATACGTATAGGTGTGTTGTGTAACCTGATGCATATGTAACATGTAACCAGATATATTCCCAGCTGAGGACTGCGTTGGGCACACATGGCTTTCAGGGACTACCCGACATGTGTCCAGCGCTGCAATAAAAGGCATACCTACCCTACAACTTTAATAGCTGTGGAGTTTTACCCCAAATAATTTGAGCTAAGCAATGTCAGGTTTTTTTAATCTTTCCTCATGGGTCACGTTTTCTAGACATCCGATTATTTTCAGTTGCTCTCCTCTGGCCTTTCCAACCTTTTTTCCTTTAAGACCTTTCTTTGGATTTTCTTTCTTCCACATCCCACCACCCTACTCCAGACTCCAACATAAACATAGACTCCTATGAGGAGGCTGAGGGAGCTGGATATGTTTAATGTAGATAAGAAAAGGCTGGAGGGAACTAGTTCACAGAATCACAGAGTGGGTCAGATTAGGAGGGAGTACATTTGGGGGGTTATCTGGTCCAACCACCCTACTCAAGCAAGGCCATCCTAAAACATATTGCACAAATTGTGTCCAGATTTTTCTTGAATATCTCCAGACAGAGAGAATCCACAACCTCTGGGCAACCTGTTCCAGTGCTCAGTCACCTGCACAGTAATGAAGTTTTTCCTCATGTTCAGGTGGAACTTCTGTGCATCTGTTTCTGCCTGTTGCCTCTTGTCGTATTTCTTGGCACCACTGAGCAGGGCCTGGTCCATCCTCTTGACACCCTCCCTTCAGATACTCATAGACATTGATGTGGTCCCATCTCAGACACCTCTTCTTGAGAAGGAATGGACCCTGCTCCCTCAGCCTTTCCTCATAAGGGAGATGGTCCAGTCCCTTAATCACCTTCATAGTCCTCTGCTGGACCCACTCCAGGAGCTCCATGTCTCTTGTACTGAGGAGCCCACAACTGAACACAGCACTTCAGACATGGTTGCTGTCTTCAGTGACCTAACACTACGTAGAAGACAGAGACAAACTCTTCTAAGGTGCATTGTTGAGCTTTTGACAGGACGCCCTCCCTTTTTGGCCAAGGGTGAAAGAGCAGAGGATGGCTGCTGCCTTTATTTGATAGTTCCATAGTTTTCTGAAGGTAGAGTTTGAAGGGAATACATGATAAGACAGCAGCAGCAACAGCAGGCTAACAGCAAGTAGAAAACAGCATCTTCTTCTTTTTCTTCTTCTTTTCTAAACTTACAGAAGTGTGGATTATATTTGTTAATTGATGAATAAAATTAGCACACGATTCTAGTTTCCTTTTCTTAATCTATCCTGGTCTAATTCTGATGATCGTAAATCTTACTCAAGTCTTACATAGGTATTATACAGATTTGGGTATATAGTCTCTATCAGCTCTTCTTGTTTATGTGAACTTTATCTAAAAACTGTGAACAGTATAGTTCCATCTATGTTTTGTCTAAAACAAAGAAATTCTGTGGAAAGGTAAGACTGCTGCAGTGTGAACTGGATTTAAGGTCTCTTTGCTGCAGCTTTTCAATGTTTAAAGCACTTAGCATATATTTCTACTAAAAGGTAAAATCTATATTTCTATTTCAGTTTGGTGTCAGGTCATGTATCTCAGCTTATTCAAAGGTTTTGATTCAATCCCTGTGCTTTGGCTTTCCTCTGGGCCTGGGTCCAGAGCTGTCACTCCAACAGTGCATAGTGAAGCGATGAGAGACAAAAGTCACAGATTGAACCAATGGAAATTTTAACGAATATCTAGAGTGAAAATGGTCAAGCATTGAAACAGGAACTCTGAGAGGCTGTGAAGCCTCCATCCTTGAGAATTTCAAAACTCATCTAGGCAGGAATTTTAGCAATCTGACCTGGCTTGGGAGCTAGTGCTGCTTTAATTGGAAGGCCTGACTAGATGATCTTGAGTGGTCCTTTCCAGCCTAAATTATTCTATGAATCTGAGTTGCCTAAAACTGATCATGTTACACTGTTCATCAGTAATGCCCATAGAGGTAGAATCACAGAATGACAGAATATTTAGGGTTGGAAGAGACTTCTGGAGATCATTTAGTGGACCCTGTCAAGACAGTGTCACCAGGACAGCATGTTACACAGGAATGGGTGGGTTTTGAATGTCTCCAGAGAGGGAGACTCTATGACTTCCCTGGGCAGCCTGTTCCAGTGCTCTGCCACCCTGAACGTAAAGAAGTTCTTCCTCATTTTGACGTGGAACTTCTTGTGCTTTAGTTTGTGGCCATTACTCCTTGTCCTGTCTCTGGGCACCAGAGAAAAAGTCTGGCACCATCCTCTAGGCACCCGCAGTTGAGATATTTGTATGTATTTACGAGATCCCCTCTCAGCCTTCTCTTCTGTGGGTTAAACTGGCCCAGCTCTCACAGTTCTTTCCTTGTGAGAGAGAAGCTCCATCATCACCTTTGTGGACTCCACTGGATGCTTTCCAGTAGCTCCTTGTCTTTCTTGATCTGTGAAGACCAGAACTGAACACAAAACTCCAGATGTGACCTCCCTTGACCTGCTGACCATGCTACTCCTGATGCATCTCAGGACACCATTGGCCCTCCTGGCCACAAGGATGCATTGTCTTCTCATGATCAACTTGATTCCCAGATCATTCTCCACAAAACTGCTCTAGTAGGTCAGCGCTGAAGAAAGTGGGGGATTAATTCTGTAGTTGTATAGCGCTCTCATGTACCTCTAAATTATACTTGCCTTTTTTGAAATTTTATTGACTAAAGTTCATGATTTCGCTATAGCTCCCAGACATGCCAGTAGGACTTCTGTCCCAGAGGCTTTGTATCATTCTTTTATTCAGCTGACTCTGACTACTTAACCCTTCTAAAGCTTCCTTGGTTTTTTGCATCCCTCTTTCTTTTTTTCATCAGTTAGTGAGGATTCTTTTGAGTTTCAATCCTGCCCTGCAGAAAGTTTGCAGTCCCTACCAGATTTCTTAGTGCAGGGTACTTTACTGAACATTTTTTTTCATCTAAATCATTAATAAACCTGTGATATTACAGTAGCAGAATATATACCTTCAGCTTTAGTGAATCCCTTCTTTAAGACAGAACAAAAAACTGCTCTCTGAACACAGCATTCTAATAATTTTTGCATATACCTTAAGCAATTTCATCTATATGTTTTGCAGTCTTGCTATGAGCATGTTATATGAGACAGAGGTGTTATTTTTGGTCTGGCTTGGTTTTGTCCTTTTTGTTTGTTTGTTTTGATTGGGGATTTTGGTTGGATTTTTTTGTTTGGTTAGTTGGTTGGTTTTGCTTTTGTCTTTTTAATGGTAATTTCTGATGAGGTGGGCAAAGTATCTGGCTGGTTCAACTTTTTTTTTCTTCAGGACTGAAGCTACATCTGTGCACTAAAATTTTCTGTAACTTCTTTTACTTTTTAAATTACTCAGATCTGCCTTTGCCAGCACATAAAGGTGCCTTTATGCCTTCCACGATTTCTTCAAGATCCCAGATGATTCTGCTTCCCTGTGAACCAAGAATGGTAAAACACGTCATAGCTATATATTAATCTTTAATTTTTCTGATAATTTATGATATTTTCTTTCATAATTACCTTGATTTCTCTGCCTTTTTTGAAATCCTGCAGTTCTTTATGTGAATGTGTTGATTGTCAGGCTGCCATGTTCTGCCTTAATCAATACCAGAACCATTAGAAGGTTTGTTTTTTTCTAAATCTGGGACTTGCTTTTTTCTTGAGACACACATCAATATCTTCTAAATCTTTCCTTCTAAACACACTCTTCCTAACAAACATCCGTTAGGTCAGTTAAATCACAGTTTTTACCTTAAGCTAATTTTTATACATCTTCTTGATTGTTTCCCCATCTGTTTCCAGTGGTGCACAGAAATCAGAAACATATAACAGTGAGTTAATCCGCTGAACTTACTTCCTTTACATGATGCTGCTATGAATAACACTTCCATTATATGATGCTGCTACTAATAACACTATCCTTCTTGCTTTTAGGGGACTTTACCCAGAGTGTTGCGTTGGCAGTCAGTAGCAGCTGAAGTGCTTCTTCTGTAAAGCAGTGAATGTCATGCAATATGGGTAAACCCCTTTCATACCACAGAAACCACCCTCCAACAATGACTTATGGAGCATCTTCCCAAAGTCAAGGAAACTAAAGCCCTCCTGGTGAACCATCTGTGCAACCCTGCTTTCATCTGCAGGATGAATCTGTCCTGGTTTGATCCTCTGACCCTTGATAGAAGGATTAATGAAAATACCGTCTGAACCTGTGACTTCTTCACCCTTGCTCTGAGCCTCATTGTCACTTTTGATCCATTTAGAGGCATTCATAGCAGTATTGTTAGCATTCAGTTCTTTTGTTAAATCACATTCACTTCAATAGCATATGCTATTGAATAACCATTTCGGAGAGTTTTTCTAAGAATTTGTCATTAGTCTTTGTGCAATAATTATCTGTCCTTGGGGACACTGCAAAACCTTTTTTACACACCAACACAATTGTAAGGATTGTATTTTTTGGTCTGAATAAGTTCATGCTTTGTTGATGCAAGAGTCCTTCATTAAATAGCCAAGACTGTTTTCTAGTAGTTGTTCCTCAGTAGTTCCTCACTGTCAATGGATGAGTGCTGGCTTGTTCACACCATGAAATGTCAAGATGTCACTGCTATGGCTGAGTGTTGGGGAGATTGCAAAACCTGAACATTTCTTGATTTGCTTTTTTGGAGATGAGCATCAAGACTGAAGTCAAAACAGAGAAGTCATAAAGTCTCCCAGGGATAATATTTTACTTACTTTTAGCATTTTTTCCTTACGTTTAAAATCAATTTCTTATGTATTTACTGACAATAGCAAGCAGATATGGGAATGGTCATGCTGATACCACAATCTTTCCACATCCACGATCCAAGTAGATTGGTTAAAAAGTTGACTTCTGCACATCCTGCTCTTACTGCTTGCTGACAATCAAAATTTGACTGTTTCAGCAAAAGATGTAGTTTGTTGCAAGTATCTTTATGCTGTAGGACTTTAGTTGCTCTGTTTTTCTAGCTACTAATTTTTGCCATACAGAAATAGAATGTATGTGATTTTTTTTCCACTGGTAATAATGATGATATCAGGGAGTAGGGGTGGAATAGTCAATCAATTATGAAGGTTGAATTGTTTTAGGAGGACTCCTGAATCAAAGGGAAGATTTTTAGTTTAAGGTTTAGTTTTTAGACACTTCATCAACATTTTCCAAATGATACAATTTATTTTAGAAGTGCCATTAGTTGTATTTTCAATGCTACAAAAAAGTCTTTGATTAAAATATTATGGCATTTTTCTCTTCAACATATCTTAAAATGTTAAACAAAATGGCTAATTTAGGCTTGAGCCAGATAAAGTTTCATTCCTTCTTAATAAAATTAAGAATCAGATCATTTATCATCCGAAAGGATGAGGAAGCGAAAAAAAATCCAAATTATTCTAATTGAGATATTTCATGTTCATATGTCAAAGGAAATGAACTAGAGACTGTTTATAATGGGTGAATTAGGAAGGAAATACAATTTTGGTTGGGGACATGTAGCTGCTGGGTTAAAGGTTGGACTCTGATATTAGAGGTCTTTTCCAACCTTAATGTTTCTATGATATGTTGGGCTATTATGCTATATTAGGGAGGAAGAATTTTAGTTAGATTATATGGTTATATGTCTATTGAAAGAGTAACCAATTGTGCTAGGTCTAAAAGACATAAAATGAGGAAGAAATAAAACTGAAAATTACTTTAATAGTTGAATTCTGATAATCTAAGTGTTCTCAAAATAAGTTCATCTTTTGCTTCTGAAGAGAGCTCTGTAGGGCAGGAACAGGGATGCTGGTCATTCTAACTGGATTCACAAGAGGGAAAAGCCAACATATCTATGACAAACAGCAGTGCTTGTTTTGTCGCAGGTCATACTGACTAGCTGTGGAGCAGAGTCAGGACACATCACTGTGCAACAGACATCAGGAGGTGTGCTACAAGCCACCAAATTGCATTCAAGAACAAGATGGCAGCATTTGAATTTTCTATCTAGATAGTGAAGGAAGAAATCAACTTACATTACTGGGGTGAAAAATTCAGTCTGATTGATTTAAACTGAATGAGGGTAGTAGACTTAGATTAGATACCATGAACAAATTCTTTAATGTGAGGGTGGTGACACAGTGGAATAGGTTGCCCAGAGAAGTTTTGGATTCCTCATCCCTGTAAGGTGAGCTTAGATGGGTTTTGATGCTAGTCTAGTTTGGTTATCCTAGTCTGGTGGAAGGTGTCCCTGCTCAGGGTGGGAAGTGTGTGTGTCTCTCTGTGTGTGTGTGTAATTAGATATCTCTGAGATTCCTTCCCACCCATGCCATTCTGTGACTGACATTTAGGTTCTAATGCTGTCAGGATGTAAGTTTCCCAAAAAGCTCTAGAAGTTATTAGTGACAATTTGTTAACCTAAAAATAGTGACATTCACCACATGTAAACTTATTCATCAGCTTAGCAGAGTTTTAAATTAGTACATGTTTAAATGCTGATGCATTTCTTCTGGGCAAAAAAAAAGATGGCTAAATGCCAGTGTTCTTCTTTGAATTAAATATCTGTGTGTCTTAAAAAAGAAAACTATGAGTGGTAACTGCATCCTGCTATGAAAGTATCACAGTACATGCTCCCAAACTACATACCTGGCATTGCCTAAAAAAGCAGGACCGTTTAAGCTATAAAATAATGGGAGGTAAGTAGAAGTATCATTTAGGGTTGATCATTAAATATTCAAGAAACATATGAAAAATATTCAAAATGCAGAGAAAATAGGAGAGAGAATTGTAAAAAAATTGCTTGGAACGTACTTTAAAAGAAATAAACTGTGTGTTTAAAGATTACAAGGATCAAAATGAAGCCTAAAATTGTATTATTATTTTTCACATAGAAATCACGGAATACCACGGAGTATTCCAATTTATAAGGAGCACACAAGGATCATCGAGTCCAGCTCTCAGCCCTGCACATGACATCCTCAAGAATCACAGCATGTGACTATCAGCAGTAAAATAGAGGAAGAGCTCAATAAATGTTAGGTCACAATCAGCTATTGTACATCTGATGGTAGTAGTGGACATGATAATATTTTTTTCCCATTCTCTAAGTAATTCTGAAGTATTTTAAGATTATGAAGATTGATGTAGAAAAACTGGCTGGTGACCTCTATGATCCATTAACACCGGTTTTCCATATTTTTTGAAACACAGGATGTTCCACAGAACTTGAATAAAGCTAATATTAAACCAGTGTTTTTAAAGGTGATTTTGATGATGTGCATAATTAAGGGTTTATAAAATAAAATAATAGATTAGGGCTTACTTACTTACTAAGTTTGTTAATGACACTAAACCGGGAGGAGATGTTGACTCTCTCAAAGACAGAAAGGTCCTGCAGAAAGATCTCAACCAATCAGAGGACTACAAACACCCTATGAATGTTGGCAATCACCAGCATATGAGGTTTAACAAAGGCAAGTGTCAGACTCTGCACCTGGGACTGGGCAACCCTATTTGTGTGTATAAACAAGGGAACAGGAGGCTGGAGAGCACTGCTGCAGAAAGGGCCCTGGGGGTCCTGCTCTGTGACAAGGTGAATAAGAGTCAGCCCTGACAGCCAGGAGGGCCACCCGTGTCCTGGGGGCATCAGGCCCAGCATCACCAGCAGGGCAAGGGAGGGGATTGTCCCGCTCTGCTCTGCACTGGGGTGGCCTCACCTCGAGTGCTGGGGGCAGGTCTGGGTGTCACAATCCAAAAAAGAGATTGAGCTGTCAGAGAGTGTCCAAAGGAGGGCACGAGGATGGTGAAGGGCCTTGAGGGAGGAGTGTGAGGTCCCTTGGTGTGTGTGAGGAGCGTGAGGAGTGTGAGGAGTGTGAGGAGTGGCTGAGGTCACTTGGTCTGTTCAGCCTGGAGAAGAGGAGACTGAAGGGAGACCTCATTCTTTGTGAGGGGAAGAGGAGGGGCAGACACTGATCTCTTCTCTGTGGTGACCAGTGACAGGACCCGAGGAAACAGCATGAAACTGAGTCAGGAGAGGGTTAGGTTAGATATCATATAAGCATTTTTCACCCAGAGGGTGGTTGATCACTGGAACAGACTCCCCAGGGAAGTGATCACAGCACCAGGCCTGACAGCATTCAAGAAGCTTTTGGACAATGCTCTCAGGCACATGGTGTGATTTTTGGAATGTCCTGTGCAGGCCTGGGAGTTCGTCTGTAATTCTCAACATGGGAAAGTCGTCCTTACTGTAGACCTTCTCCCTGGTTCCTTCATCACTTCCTTGGCAGTGAAGTGTGAAGAAAAGGTGTTCAACATCTTTGTCTTCTCTGCAACTTCTGTTATAAGGGTTCCCATTGTATTCTCTACTGAGTCCACATTTTCCCTAGTATTCCTTCTGCTATTGATGTATTTGAACAAGGCCTGCTTGCTGTGCTTGATAGATTTAAGTCCAAATGGGCTTAAATGGTCTTCCTTACTGCGTTTCTGCATACTCTGACATTCATCCCGGCTTCCACCTTGTGTATCTTCTTCTTACATCTGAGTTTCAACAGGAGTTCCTTGTTCACCCAGGTCTCATACTCAATTTCCTCCCTGTGGATGCACCATTCTTGAGCCTGGAGAAAATGACCCCTGAGTACCAACCAGCTGTCTTGCTGTTTTTGTGTAGAGCTTTATTGCATTTTCAGATTTTTCCCATTGTTGTCTAAAAACTACCCAGCTGCAAACACATCCACCTCTGTGTCCATCTGCTCTGTTTCCTTTCTTTCCTTTTTATATCACGTCTCTCTCCACACCCTTAGTTTCTGATTTCAGGAATCTCTCAGGAGCTCATTGGGCTCAATGTTGACCCCACATTCAGTGTTTCCAAGTACAGAAAGAAAGAGTCAAGGCAGTGGCATATTTCAAGCTTCCTTTTTTTTTTTTTTTTTTTTTTTTTTTTTTTTTTTTTTTTTTTAAATATTCACACTCTGTTTGGTAAATACTTCCTGAAAATACATTTCTCCACATTTCTAGACATAAGACTGTACTAAGCATATCTAATTTTTTCTTCCCATGTTAAGTTATCTCTTGTAATTGATATGACCAGCATATTACACTAAGTAACTTTCAAATAGACACATTTATTTCAGTTTTTGAGAAGAGGTGAATTTTATTTGTAAAATAAAAAAAAAAATAAGATTTTTTTAGTACTGAAATATCTCATGTTTTTCTGATCGTATGTGAGATAATATCTCACGGTGGACCATTATTGGCACTTATAACTGTCTGATTGCAAATTACACTCTTTTTCCTATTATTTTTGTGGAGTTCTATGTTGTTTTTTCCCATTGTCTGTGAATTTATTTGCTTCAACATTATTTCAAAGAGGTATCTTCCTGCACATCATCCTGATGTACAGTTAGAAGCCAGTTTTAAAAGAGGTTAAAGTTTGCAGACATACTGTTTTGTTTTCTTTGGAACAGTTTGCAAAGATGTCAGCAGATTTGTAGGAAACAAAGCAGCATGAAGGAGTAAGGGGATAGTTTTGATCACTGCCAAGAACTAGTGCAGCTTCTGGAACCCCAGGAAAAATAATCCATCTGTTTATCTAACACAACATTTAAAATTAATATTACAAATCCTATTCCTATTGTTAGTGTTATTATTTCTCTTACTGTCTTGTCAAAATCATTCAACTTGCAGGAAAGGAATGGAGGAATTTCTCCCACAAGTAATTAGAAGAATTCTTAAGAATTCAGTACTTGTCTTACAGAATCAAAAATTATGTATTTGGAAGAGGGGGCCAGGGAATCTTCTGCAGAGCAGCTCTGATATACAATTCTACTTTCTTCAAATTTATAAATATTATAAAGGCCAAAGCAATGTTAAAAAAGCACAGAAATTTATTTTTAAGTAAATAAAATGTGATTTTTTTCTAATATCTTCTTCTGTTCAACACACCCAAACTGTATACAGGCTCAGCCACTATGCAGAGCTCATGCATTTGAATGATGATGCTCCATACATTGCTATTGTAGAGTGAAATGCACTTACATAAATAGGGATGTAAGACTCTTTTGTAACCAAATGCATTTGGGGAAAATGGCTGTCTATTTTCTTAGTCTGAAAAGATAGGCAATAATAGGGAGGTGGTCAACCAGACCTGACCACGTAGAAGTAGAATTTTTCAGTTATACCTGGTGTTTCAGAAGTTCGTAGGGGATGGAGCAAAAGTAGGTAACCTGGAGGACTCAAATATTTTTGTGAAATGAACTCCGTTTAATATTTAATACTCTTAATTTAATATTATTTTTTCAAGCATTAAAAAAAAAAAAAAAGTATTGCATACACCTACATGTGTATTCCAGCAACTGGCTGATCCTTTCCCTTCGGTGTTTGCCAGTTTGCAGCTATGTGCTTTATTTTCCATGTGTTGATACAGATTTAAGGCGGCAAGCCTCTCCTCTGACCCTTCCAATAAAGGTTAATCTCAGTCGGGTATTTCCTGAGCCCCAGGGCCTGAGAAATGAGCCTCCTCAGACTGGGCAGTGCAGGGAGAGAAGATTGTAATCATGGGGCTGCCGTGTATAGCATCTCTGGGATTTAAAGGGAAGGATAGGGAAATAGGTAGTGAGTCTGGAGAGGATGGCTGTCAAGTATTGTCTCTGGAAAGCACGATTTTGTGTTAGTCAACACCCACAGCCGAACTATTCCCTTTACAGGCATGGTCTAGCCCTTAATCACTGTGCATTATAAGCCCAAATGGGACCATTTCCAGTGCTACACACTAATATTATTTATTAGAAGGCCCAATAAAGCCTTCCTCTGTAGCCAGGCTCTTATTGTATGGTGTCATTACATAAACAAGATTTGGAAGACTGCTTCCACTTACAGACATGTAGCAAAAGGCTTAATATGAGAGGCCCAGTAGGATGCGATTTTAGGCTTTTTTTTCCATCAACATTATAGCAGACTAAATATTGAGGATGATTTGGGGACTAGTGTTTCAGCCAAAAACATTTCTTGCAATAAATTATTTCCCAGCTCTTTTTCCTTCACTTTAGAGACTTGGAATGTTGGGAGGTTTTGGTTTTTTTTATTCTGTGGAGTCTGTACCAGCATCAGCTTCTCATATGTTAGAGGCATCTCAGGGTTTATTAGTCAGCCTAGGTCAATTGAGATTTGTTGTATTTGCTTTCATAAAAGCTGTGTGTACTATATACTTCTTGAACTGGAAATTGCACAATGCTTCTTATTTGCCTTCAATCACTCACAGATGCAGAATGGTCAGACCATTTCCCTTTAAACTGACCTGAGGGATTAAAGGAATTCAAAGGAATTTCCAGCTAACTAGTGCCTCTGCTTTCCCTGACTTTATTTCTTGAGCCTTCGAGGTCAGAGTCTCTGGTAACTTAATCTGTCTTTGCCTCCCCCTGATTTGTTCACTTCCTTCCTTTTGTTTGCCTCCAGACCAGTAACTGAGTAGCCAGGCTCAACTCCTGTGTTTCTGTGCTTCCAGAATTTTAAACCAAACTGTTGTGTAAATCTGGTGGGAGGAGGGCGCTCGGTTAAGAGCACAGGAGTCTGAAATCCTCCTTCATAGCAGTTTACACCCTTTAATCCGCAGCCATCGATAGGCACAGGATTACATCAAAGGTAGATGTGAAAAACAAGCCTGTTGTCAGTAATTGAAATGTGCCATGCAGGGATCCCAGCTTCCCCTGAAAATAACCTACAGTTATTGAAGAAAGTGTAGCAGAGTATTGGGAACCAGTGAAGGTCTTTCAGTGCTCATAAAAGCTGTCCTGAGGAGGAGGATTCAAGAAGTTCTCACAGCAAAATCCAAGGAGGGGAAGGAGGAAGTTGGGAAGAGGAGAGCAAGGCCACAATCTGCTTTCAATCAGGGATGGCTAATGGCAGTTCTGCATCTTTTGTTGGTTTTTGTTTCAGAACCTGGTCAGGAGTCTTTGTGTGGATTGTCTCAACTATCAGGGGACAGGAGCTTACTTAGCAGGTGGCCATCTGAAAAGTGGCTCATGCTTTTAAAAATACCTCTAACTCTTTTGTTCTCTGCCTGCTGCCATAACTTTGGTGTTTTTAGTTTTGACATCTGCTCTTCATCCAATTACTCATTTTGACTAAGTACTTGTAGGGCATGAAAGGGGCTTTCTTTCAAAGACTTTACGTGTCATTACTTTGCTGACTGCCATCTTCTGTATAAATAATTTTCTATTTTAAAAAATAAATTAAAACCCAAACCCAGCAAACTTCCAATCAGATGGGTGATTAAAAAATAAATAAATAAATAAAAGCTTTCTCTTTTGTTTTGCCTTGAATTTTTTAACATGAAAAGTACTCATAAAGAGTATTGATTCTAAAAAAGTATTTATTTAAAAATCTCACAATCATCAATATAATCAGAGGAGTAAAAATCTTCAAAATATGAATAAGATCATTCCAAGAAAAACATAATTTTTGGCTTGTGTTTGCCAAGTAAAGGAAAACTAAATCTTTTATCATTACTAAAACTGCCACCTTCCTGTCCAATGTGTTATGGTGATTCCCCAAAAACTAATTTAGATGCTTATTTTACCTGCTCATCGTGATTAAAAGGAGGAAAACAAGTGAAATATGAGAAAAAAATATAATGCATGATTGTCCTGGAACAATGTTGGATTTTTAGATAGCAAGCAGTTGCCACTTAAAAGTTATCATTTATGTTATTTCTTCATTGTGACCAGACAGGCAAATTCTGTGAGGATAGAACAAAGATTGAGGTACCTCTGAATCCATCTAAAGTAGTCAGAAGTGTTTCCAGCAGTTTTGTCAATATCTCTTTGGAATTGAAAGAGCCTGAGGAAACTCAGAAAAATGTTAAGTTTTAGAAATCAATGGGATCTAAGAACAGATATGGAGAGAAAAAGTAGATGATAAACTCAAGGGAAAAAGTATGTCAGTCTGGTTTTGGAGTTCAGTCTTATCTTTGCTTGTTCAAGTTTTAGAAAGGAGGAAGGAAATGTTAATGAAGCTGCTGTATCCACAAAGCTACCTTTAATCCTGTGTCTCCTTTTTTTGCACTGCTCTAGTGAGTGCTCTGTCCTGTCATTTATTGCATTCTGGTGACAAGAAAGAAAGTGATTACATAAGATAAATAAAACCTTAAGTGTGTGAAATATATTTATTGATTTTCATATAGGCATCTTCCCTTAAATTGTACAAGTAAATTCAAAACTCTAAATTAGCTTCAGAGTTATTGTGATTGTTTCTAGCAGCTTGTGGATATCTATATTCTTTTGGCTTATCCAGGAATCATCATCCCGAATCAAAAACGTGGTCTGTGGTTCTTTTATATGAAATTTCTCCCATGTTATACCGGTGAATGAGGCACAACTATTAGTTCCCTCAGCATAGAGGCATTGGCTGTTTTCTCCCATCCATCTCAGTTTGGGAAAGAGGTATTTGCAGTTTAACAGAAGTGATCTCTATCGATAAGACTTTGAACAGAAGTGTGAAGGGGGCTTTGGAACAATGATTTTACTGAGAAAAAATGTGGAGGAATTTACTTGGCCCTTGGAACTCCAAGGCAGGCTAGCAGACTGTTACAGCCAAAGCAGGAAACTGCACACCCACAGTTGTGCCACACAAATGCATCAGGTGGTAACCTAAAAAAAACCAGTATAGTATGAGATATGTAGAGAGAGAACCGTCATATAAATTGCAGAAATATGTATTTTGTAGTGTGCTATGCTCTTTTGTTTTAAATGATACAACAGATGGTGGTACATTTTCCAAGTCTTCAGGGAGGCTAGACTTAGATTTCAGAGCAGGGATATTTTTTCTGTTATTCAGTCTACATTTATTTTGGCTTCCTTCCATCTTCTGACTCACAGTTATACCTTCATGGACCAAGATGCCTGTGCAGCTCCATGCTGCAGACCACCATGTACTCTCTGAACTCGTTGGCTTCGGTAGATGATGAAGAGGAAGAGGGGCTGGAAGGGTCACTTATAGTCAGTCCTTGACTTGAATAATTGTGATGTCTCCCTGGTGCCTGCATCCTGCAGTTAATCATAGCAGTATTTCGCTGATTTTGCTGCATTTTAAGTCTGTGAAAATAATGAAATTGATTTCCATAGAAGAAAGCTCAGGACCTGTGTTTTTGATCATGCTGCTTAATCCTTCAGTTTTGGAAGTTCTCTGAACTTTCTCTGACATGTTAGCAACTTTCTGATTTACCTGAGTTGCCAAGAAATTAATATTGATGTTTGAGTTCAGTCACACCACTGCTATACAGAGAACTGTCACTTCTTTTATATGAGAAACGATGGCTTTTTCATATGGTTTCATAAAGTGTATTGATCTCTTTTGCCACCAATTTTCTGTTACAAGTTCTTTGCTAATTTTGACTTTCCTATTAGTCTTCTTGAGCTTTTTTCCTTCTCTGTTTTGCAAATACCTCCCTCCTGCTGCGTATCTGTTTCAATTTATTTTCCCTCAGACACTTTAACTTGCCTTTTTCACAAGACTCTCATTTTGTGACTTCCTGTCTATATTTCTGACCCCTCTAGGACACTTTGGTTTATGATTAAACAAACCTGTTCATAGGCTCCATGAAAGAAGAGACTGTGCATTTGTAGGTTTATTTTCATTGAATCATAGTGAAAATTGCACCTTGAGGGAGGGCTTTATTATATTTAACTGCTTAGCCAGGATTTATTAAAAATAAACAGCATAGGAGTCAAGACATTCCAGATGGGATCACATGTTAAATTTTGCTTCAAAATATATACAGACTTATGGGTTATCTACTTATAATTCCTCTTATTAATGAATCTTAGCTCAGCCTAGATTATTTGCTCATTATTTTGGGTTCAGATACTCCAAAAGTCTTTGTATACCATGGATTTGAAGATGTTGAGTGTGGTGTCTGAAGAGGAGTTTCCCTTCTCAAAGCACTTTTATGTGGGAACTATAATTAAAAACACCACATATGAAAGAATTGACCTGTGCCTCGTGCTCAGTCATGATTAAGGTCGTTACAGCATTTCTGGGGACTCTACCATTTTTAAGAAGTCTTAGTTTGTTGTCCTGTTGTGCTAGATAGGTAAACTCTAGCTTGAGGTCACTATTTGTGGGAGTTGAGGGACAACTGGATTTTTGCAGTGAAAGTATATTTTATCAGATCCTAACTCACAGATTATTTACATTGTAAGAAAAAAAGCCATATTTTTCTCATGTTGTGTTGAACAGCCAAAAAAATTCCAGTTAAAAATTCAGTGGTTTGATTTTGTTGAATGTTTATAGGAAAAGAAAGTATTTTGCCATATAAGTGGAAAGGTTGCCTTGAGCCAGGTTTTCATCTGTTGCATCATTGTAATGCTAAACAAATTCTACTCATCCTAGTGCAATGACATGGGATTTTTTGCTGGACTCACAATGGACTTACTGAGATCAGACTGTAAATTTCTATTTTTTTAATGAACTTTAGGGAAAGTATTGAGACTATCTGAAGGATTTCTGCAAAACATATGGACTGTCTGTATGTGACTTTTTTTTCTTTACACGTACATATGACAACCTTTTAGAGACAATAGCAGGGAAAAAAGTCCTTGACGGAAGTGACTTACAGACAAGATACTTTTTTTTTTATTTCTTTTTTTTTCCCTAACACTGCAGTGTTGGTAAAGTTTAAATAAGCATACTGCACAGCTATAGAAGAAATATTCACAACTGTATTACATCAAAAACTGGAGCTCAGGCAAGCTAAAATCAAAGCCTGTGTCAAGTACATCAAGATCACCATCAGGCTTTGTCTGCCTGCTAAAAAGAGCTTACTCTTGATAAAGGGGAAAAAGGCAGGAGGAAGCAAGGTTTTACACTCATAACTCACATTCCATATCACATAACAGCTGCTCCAGGCTTTGTCTCATCCTTTAAATCTATTATTTTCTGAGGAATGAAAGAAAGGAATGAGAAATCCACAGAAGGAGGTGTGCAGTGCCTACGCAGAGAATGTCTCTATGCTGACAGCTTGCTGTAATGCCATTTAGACTTCCCCACCCTCAGCAAAGGAAAAAGGAACACGGCTGTGTGCGCCTTCCCCTTACCCCCTGCACACTTGTGCTCATTACAGCTCTTTCTTTAAACTGCTGGCTAGACAGCTGGCCATGCCTCAGCGGAGCGGGGGCTAAGGGAGCATATAAATTACTGTTGCATTTTATGGCCAAGATAAACTCAAACTGCAGGGTTATAGCCTGAACTGACACACAAAAAAGAGAACCTTGCAGGCCTCTGAAAACCAAAGGGAAAGAAAAGGAAAGTAAATGTATTTCAGCTAATCTACCAATGGTGGTGGGGGTAGGGAAAAGAAAAGACACATGAAAGATAGATCTTCTCCAGGTCGAAAGAGAAGAGCTAGGTTAATACTTCTGTGTTTGTAACTGTAAATCTGTAATTTAAAATTAGTAATTTTTAAGAAACTTTAGGCTTCCTTGTATTATGTCATCATTGTAGATTTTCAAAGATGGCAAAGGATATGGGGTGACAATTTTCATGCTGTGCATTTTATTAAACGAGGCTTAATATATATGCACTTTCAAGTAGGTCAGTGATCGGATAACCTTCCCAGATGAACACTGAGAAGGTTGGCCTACTTGGATCTGTCTGTGCTGGCTCCATGCCTCCCACACTTGATAAGCTATAGCCTGTTATTTTTTAAAAAGGATTTAAGATACATCTGAGTATGAAAGAATTATTAAGAAATAAAATATAATTTCATCCATGTTAATTTGTGATTAACTTTACACAGGAAAAAACAAATAGTGGTTCCTAGTTTCACAGAATCACAGAATGGGTCAGGTTGGACAGGACCACAGTGGGTCATTTGGGCCAACCTGCCTGTTAAGCAGGGTCATCCTAGGTCACATGGCATAGGAATGCATCCAGACAAGTACGGAATATCTCCAGTGAGGGACAATCCACACCTTCTCAGGGCATGCTGTTGAAATGTCAGTCACTTGCACAGTAAAAATGTTCTTCCTCATATTCAAGGGGAACTTCCTGTACATCAGTTTCTGTCTGTTACCTCTTATTGCTTGGCACCACTGAGCAGAGCCTGGTCCATCCTCTCGACACCCTCCCTCCAGATACTCACAGACATTGATGAGGTTCCCTCTCAGTTGTCTTTTCTTCAGGCTGAACAGCCCCAGCTCCCTCAGCCTTTCCATTCATAAAAGAGATACCCCAGACCCTTAACCATCTTGTTGCCCACAGCTGGACCTGCTCCAGGAACTCTGTTTCTCTCGGGAACTGAGAAGCCCTTCACTGGACACAGCGGTCCAGGTGAGGCTTCACTAGGAGCTGAGCAGAGAGGCAGGATCTCCTTTGACCTCCTGGCAATTCTCTTCCTAATGCACCCCTAGATACCATTGGCCCTGGCCACCAGGGTACTGCTGGCTCATGGGGAGCTTGCTGTCCACGAGAACCTCCAGCTCCTTCTCCACAGAGCTGCTTTCCAGCTCCTCTGTATTTTCGGCTCCAACTTGAGTTATGGCAGGAATTCTTTATTCATCCATGTACATATCTTGCCTTCTTTTCCCAGTTACTTGCTCGCTGGGATGCATTGTTCTTGAGCCTGGCTTGGAACCCCACTCTGTGCAGGGCCTGTCCACTTGTGATTCTTCCAAGAAGATCCCTAATGAAGCTAAAGTTAGCCCCCAGCCATCACATCTACAGCAAGGCTTTCCCTCTTTCTTAGTGTAAGTTCTAGCAACACATGATTCCTTGTGGGATCCTCCACTGCCTGTGTCAGGAAGTTGTCAATACTTTCCAGGAAACTCCTGGACTCCTTGTGACTCACTGTGTTTCTTCTCCAGCAGATGTTAGGGTAGTTAAAGTCCCCCATGATAAGCAGTGTTTGAGAGGCTTTATTTAATTCTGCACCCAGTGCTGGTCAGGTTATTCAAAAAACACAGGTCTTGTTTGAATGCTAGCATGGATTTATGTTGCAGCCTGTAATACCAGGTGCCAAATATTCAGATAGTTGTATATAAAAACTCCAGTCCATTACCTCACTCTACTGTAAGTATTCCCTGGGAGTGCCACATAGTTTGTGCAACAAAGAGAAGCTGAAATCTATACAGCTTGGCCCCTTCCCTCAGGAAACTGTGCTCCAGTGCCAGAAGACCAACAAAATAAGTACTGGGTGTACTTGTTTTCGAAAACCTATGGACTGGAGCACAGTGTGTGGTATGTAATACTGCTCTGCTGCAAGAAAACATAAAGCATGAAGCTTTATCTTTCAGCCAGAAACCCTGGGACCTGTGGGAGACCACAGTCTAAATCAAGAATCAAAACACTTCCTCAGCACAACTGCAAATTGAAAAGAAGTCCTTGTACTGTGCTGGCAAATATACAGATGGAGGATGACTTCTAAATGTTTAAAAGGTTCTCAGAACAACTTTGTGACTTTTCTATGTGAAAAAAAAAAGTAATGCCAGATATGTATTTGTTGTGCTTTTGTGGAGGACTGACAGGTCAGAAAAAAAAGTTTTTAAGAAAAGAAATTATTTGTTTGCTGTATGCTAACAGTGGGGTGATGGTCACTTGCATGTGATTATATTGTATAAATAAAATGTCAGAAGTGAGGCAAAATATTCTATACAATTTACTCTATTACAAATTCTACAAAGACAAGCCATAACTGTCAACACTACACACTTCAACAAACACGATACTCTCTATACCAAGCTGAGTGACTGAGTTTAAGAAACCCTTTCTGATTTCTGTTCAAATGTCATAGCACCATGTCATGGTTACAGGAGAAAGAGTGCCAAAGCTGTGACCAAACTATGTATTCTGCACCCATCTACATTATTCCTGGCAAACTGTTAATGATGGGTTGTTTGCAGCAGCTGTCTGGTGCACACCCCACCCCTCAGGCTACGAGCTGGGTGTTAACTGAGATAAGGAAGAAGGGACAACCCTCTGAGGCAGGGTAATGTTTCTTTTCCTTCACACCAATGACTCAGCCCTGATAAGTCCCTCTGGGTAAGCAGCAGCACAGTCCCACCCATCCTGAGGGGGTCGTCTCTGCTAATGGGCCATAATGACCTCAGTGGCACCAGCAGAATGACCAGCTGCAATGACCATCAAGGACTCCAAAAATATCCTATGACTCACAGGATTACATCATTCCTTTGTGAAACTCCCCGCCCTGAGGGAGATACTGAATTTTCCTGCCTGGACTTTGAGGGTATATAACCTGGGGTTTGGGACTGGGAGACCACCACCACCACTGGACATCCAGAGGAACTTCCACAGGACCGCCACTTTTGACAAGACGACAACATTACTTCAATGGCACTGCAAACACTCCTTAATTGGACTGAGACCACCACCCTGACCAACAGGGGCCAGGTTGTACTCTGATTTTGTGGGTTTAAACCAGTTCTTCTGTATCATTGCATTTATCGTAATATTTTGATTAAATTGTAACTCTGACTTGAAATTTTGTGTTGGGTATTTGTGTGGGGTTAATTTCTTCCAGTAGTTTACTTTCCAACCATCACACGCTACCACTTCAAATAGGTTCAAATAAGGTTCAAGTGTGGAAATACACTTCCTACCAAAGCCTACCAAACAAAACTGTTAAAAACATTGAGACTGAGCTGTGGACATGATTTATACTGAGCCAGGTGTTGAAAACTTCAGGACTTGTAACACGGTCTTCTGTAGATGAGATGCAGATTCTGCCACCCTCCAGTTTTCTCACCTCTTGGGCTTCCACGCAGGGTGTACAAACCCCAGGAGTGAGCAAGAAGATCCCCTGCGGTGTGGGGCAGAATCATTAATATTTATATTTTAATTTATATTTAGCTTACATTAAAAAAACATCAAAAAAAGAAACCCCAAACAAACAAATGAAACCAAAACCTAAATCAAGCTTTACTAACATTTAAGTTGACACCAGTGTCCCCATTTGCTCTGCACTCCAGGGCATCCCATACCATATACGGTACTGATGGTGGGGGTGCAGAGGTGTTCACAGGGGTGCCCTCCCTCACCTGTTTACTTTCAATTTATGGTCACTGTGACTGACCTGCCAGGGTAGAAGGCTCAGAGGAGATGGGCCAGGGCAATGTGTCCATGAAGCTCAGGGAAGAAGGTAGCCTGGGACTGATCACAAGAGTTGCAAAGAAGCTGACTTGACCTCAACACCAAAGGGATCTGAGAGTGACCTTTGTTATAGATCAACAGCTATCAGCTGCCAAGTGGTGACCAGCCAGTGGTGGAAAGGTTTCTCCCACAGTTCATTCAGAGTGTGAATGTCTCCCTGGGTTAGGCAGGCTGACATGGGAGAAGAGAACACAGGGTTTAGCCCAGTATTGAGAATAAAAACTGAAAAACTAATAAAATAATTTCATAGAGAGTAACAGGCTTGAGAAGCATTCAACTCACCGATGCCTTCGCAGAAACTGGAGATGCCCAGTATCATGTTGAATACATTAGAGAGACTTGTAGTGGGATTCCCACTCATGGTTAAACTGTTTGTTGCATTTGCTACATATATTTTCATAAATGTAATTTACATTTGCGTAGTGTTCTGTAATATATTTTGTATCAATCTGCCAAATGAGAAATTTTATGTAACATCAAGTATCTTCAAATAAGTGAAATTTGCTATTAACCATTAGATATTCAATTTTATTAAACATTAAATACTCAATTTATGGACTACCCAAAAGAACCTGGTCAGAGAGTAGTGGACTCTGATAAGAAGGTTTCTCCAGGAATTTGAGGGTGACTGGGCACTGGTTCAGGTTTTTCAGAGAAATTGTGGAGTCTTACACCGTGGAGACGTGCCAGAGCTGTACTGACACAGTCTAGGCCAATTGGCTTTAGGGGGACAACCAGGTGACATCCAGAGGTCCCTGTCAGCCTCAATCTTTCTGTGATTCTCAGAGACCATGACTTGCCTTGCAGAGTGACATATAGCTTCTCTCCCCTTTGACTTGTTACTTCTCTCCTCTTCATGCATTTCTAGCAAGCATCCTTTTTAAGCCAGGAATTAATACACAATGGCTTTCATCATGCTAGTTATGTTCAGGTCCTGGACCTATTTTGTGATGCTGAAAAATGCTGAATTTTAGTAACAGGTAAGGAAAATGTGAAAAGGATTGCGGTCAAAGGATGTTCAAAACAGCTCTGACTTGAAGTTCACGGGAACCTTCCTGAAAGGCTCTGGGTCATCCCTGCTGTGTGTGCTCCTTCTGCCAGCTTCAGCAGCGTAGGGAAGGCTGGCATGCACTGCCCCATCACCTTGCAGTCAGGAGGCCGTGTCCCTGCACCAGTGTCCAGCGTGCCTGAGGTGCTGAACTTCTGTGAACACACTGGGGAAAAACCTCAGAGCTGCCAGACAGACCCCTCTTTTGTCACACTGCTAAAGAGAGGAAATTTGTATTTTACAGAGAACTTGTCCATTCCCCTCTTAATGGAAATATAAAACTTATGGTATTAACCCTGTATTTTTTGTAAGGGGTAGATTGAACCCAAGTGCAGATTACCTGTCACCTTCAGAATTATTACACTTTATAAGAACAGCTTTTTATGTCCAGAGATTTCTCAGAGTCTGGCATAGGACCTCTACAAGGTCCTAAACCTGGCATTGACATTTATATTGTTGCAAGTATGTGACTGGACATAAAAGCCATCTAAGTACTGTAATCTGTTCTCAGTCCACAGTAATACAGTATTCATGCATCCTCTCTGCTGTCTGTCATGAATCATGATTGTTGACAAATACAGGTAAAAGGCTTCACAACACCACACAAACTGATTGTTCCTTTGTGGGTTTTTTTATCTGTAAGCCAATTACGTAATTAGAGTTCTGTAGCCGTGAGCTCTTCCAGTCATTAAGAGGCAGCTATGAAAAATACTTTGCATTTAAAAAAGGAAAGTATACTGGTTGTCCATAATTCCTGGCTTCTCCCATTAGATTATTTTCATTATAAATAAGCAGTAATTCTTACCTGGAATTCACTGTAAGTTCTATATGTGGAACAATTATTAAATAGATTAAAATTTAGTGGCTTGATAGTTAAGAAGTACTTCAAAACTAATGTTGATAAGGTTCTAATACTAACTCTGCTTTGGAGATAGGCTTCAAATGACTAAATTAAGCTTCTAATCCATAAACAAAAAAAATACACACTTCTGTTATTAAATTTTATGTCAGGAAATGTTACAAAGTAATACTGTGAAATTTTTTTGCAGAAAAAATATAAAACATTCTTCAAAGGAAATTTGAATTTTTGTCATGATTTATTCTGCTAAACATTAGATTCATTACAGGCAGCTTTTAACAGTTCAGTTATTTCAATATTAAAACTAATGCAGTAGCTTTTTGAAGACAACACTGCAATGTAAACGATGTAGTAATATGTAGACTTGTGATTGAAAGAGACAGACTATTGCCTTGAAAAAAAAACCCTCCTATATCTATTTTATTTCTTTTGAAGCTAGACATTTGCTGGAGTGTCTGTCACATGGTAATGTGTTTTCAAGAGATGTTGGCTTTACAAAGACTCTGGCGAGTCACAGAACTGTTCTCTTGAGAAAACACTTCCTTTGACACCAAGTAAGGCATTGAGTGCTATCAGAGGTCAGATACGCTTCCAAATTTGCTGCTAAATATTAATTCTCTCATCAGTGCTTCATATATTATTCCTACAGTTGCTGTCTCTTCCACAAATAATCTCCATTCTTCCACAATTGCACCTTATTACTCTTTGTTTTTTCCCACTTGTGCTCTTTAGGTTGTCTTGTGTCATACATGTTTCCTAGTTGAATGTCATTCTCTTCACTCAGTTGGCTTTGCTAATTCCATAAGAAAGGTCAAAATTATGGCATTTTGTCTAAATTTATTTTTATTTATGGATTTCAATTTACTGAGATAAAGTCTAGAGGATGACCAAAGACGCGTTGGTATTGTAAAGGGTAGACCAGTTGAAAATCAAAGCATTGCTCTTAGTTTTGGATTCCAGTCTTCCTGGATATACTAAATTTATTTTCAGATTATTTCTGAAGAGCTTACATGTTCCATCATCTCATCTTTGTTTTGTGTACATGGAAATTATTTCATTGGTTTTGATAGTAATACAGTTTTGGCAACAACTTTCACTAACATTTGCAGTTTATCCTCTCTACAAAGGAGAATAAGAGAATTTAATAACACGTGAGATTATCCTAAGGGCAGCATCATTAAAATAAATCGACATTGCTTTCTATTTTAATGTATTAATTTTAGTCTATTTCATAGGATGTGGATATGCAGCTCACCTGGGCTCACCATGTAAAGCTCCATCTTTCCTGTCTGTCACACCACGTGAGACAGTGTAAGTATTTCTTGTTATGTGTGTGAAGATACGCAAATTTTGCAGGTGCTGTAGCGTGCTTTCCCCCAATAAATGGTAATGATAGAGAAAAGAATGGTCTTAATGACAAAAGGCACCTGTTATTTTTCAAACAGAAATGCAGTCTTTCAAAACAAAACCGTGTGTGGTCTCTGAAATCCACCTTAGATGAAACTGTGCATAGCCATAGCTGAGGTATGTCAATCAATTCCTCGCTGGCTTTTTTTTGAAAATGAAATAAAATAGTAAGTACACAGAATATGGATCAAATTGCTGGAAGCATGGAGATAGATCAATTATTCACCATTTGTTACAAAATAGAATAGAGCAACAATTCATAAATATAAGGTAAGATAAATATCTAAACCATGGTTATTACACATGTTTTTATTTCTGTCTTTATTACATTTTGCTTTTAGCAGAGACTTTTAAAAGAAATACGATATTTTTATGTGAAAAATTTACTGGGGGAAAAATTTCCATTCCCTTTTTGGTTATTTCATGTACCTGAGATTTCACTCTTCCATAAAATTCCTCTGGGATAATGGAAATTTTTCACATTGAATCACACAAATGTTTTCAAAGCCTCTTCTGTGTGAAATTTCATGCTCTGTAGTTCTGATGAGACACTTAAGAGGAATTGTGGCCACATTTTAAATCTCTGTCTTGAAGGAAGATAACAGTAAAAGTGAAGAAAGGATCATTATCTAGACCAACTGGCTGTTGAAATGTTCCTATGTATTTCTAATTTGCTGCAGGACTGAAAAAATAAAATTCACTGGTTCTTAAAGAAAGGAGTCCTGATACTCCATGGGAAAAGTAATGTATGACTTATTTGTAAACAGATTTAGATGATTTCACAGAGACTTGCCTGCTGATAGATCATCTGCCAGAGCGTGAACTGCTAAGTTCCTCAGGTTGGAGAAAAAGAGGGATGTACTATGACTGTAGTTGGGCAAGAGGAAATTGAGCCCAGCTTTCATTTCTAAGGATTTTCCTTTCCGTATGTAACTCTTGAAAAAACTGGTTGTTTCCTCTTGCTTCTCAGATGAGAATTTTTGTTGTGGATCATGTAGGAGAGGGATGCTGCAACTCTTAAAGCGAAATCCTCATTCCGTTTTGGTGGTCCCTTTCCTGAGGGATTAAAGTGTTGGAATGCAAGGAAAGAATCCTAAAGCCCCTCTTTCTAGAAGGATTGCAAAGAAGTTCCTTGTGGCAGGCAAGCTCAGGTGAAAAGGGGTTGTGCATAGTCAGACAGCAAAGCAGGAAGGGCCGTGCTGCCTCTGCTAGACATCAGAGCAGATGGCGGTGCGTGGAGTCTGTTGGGAGGCAGGCATGCTCCCAGGGCTACTCTAGGTATGCTGATGACCTCTCCAGGTCCTGGACCAGCAAATGTGAGGCTGAAAACCATCCTCCTGGCTGTCTCCTCAATTGGCTGCAAGCTCTATGTTGCCGCCTCTTCAAGACGTGCTTGCAGAGGAGATCTGAAGTAACAACAACCAGCTTTAACTTACTACACTGATCGAACAGGTTTGCAGATAAGTGCCTCTCTAGCTGAAGGGCAGGAGGTGGGATGCAGTCCATCAGGAAATACCAAAGCAAACAACATACACAAATTCCTAATGTGGGGATCTCCAAATGTTGTATGAATCACTCCATTGAACAGCTCTTCCTGAAGTCTCAGTTTATGTCGTAGTTCATGCTCTAAGTAATTTTGAATCAGTCTGAAGATGAGACACCAAATTTGTATAGAATTAAGTTTCTCTGGTTTTGCTGAATCACATTAATCTGTCCAGTTCATCTATTTTGCCACTTAATCTGGGATTTAACCAATATCTATAAAGTATCATGGCTCAAAGGTAAAGCAGAATTTTAAAGCAATCAATCTGGCTATTAAGGACTCCAAATTGTAGTAGAATAGGGAAAAAACCCTAAGTAATAGAGATTAAAGATTTTCTGAAATCTTTTTAAATAGACTGGGTTATTATCTACAAAAGACAAATGTTTTGAACAGAATTGCAGACATATATTCTTCACAGATTTCAATGCTTCCTGAAATTGTAGACTCTGTCATTACCAGATCATCAAGAAATACTATGTTGGCTGATGTCAGGATTGATTTTTCAGTGCTGATCTGAGATCTGTGGTAAAATGTAAGTGAACAATAGGCAATGATATGCAAGTGGACAGCTGTGCAACTCCTAATCCTGCATGTTCTGCTGCTCCTAGGGTTGAAGAAAAGACAGCAAAACCTGTCAGATAAATATAGTGATGTTGTTTGCAACAGCAGTTGGACACAAAAGCAGATAATAAGTTTTAAAGAGAAGAAATTACTTAATTTCTAAAATTTATTTCCCACAATTTATGATTGAGTTTGCAAATATCAAATAATGGAGCTGTAAAGGGGACAGGTTATTGTCAAATCCAGAAACTGTATTTGCATTCATATTTGCACTGAGTTTTCCAGTGAGTGAGTCATTACAGTTTGGTTGGGTTTTTTTTCAGAAGCTGTGATACCAGACAGAGCATCATGTGGAAAAAATACTTTTTAAAAAATATACTTGTTAAACATTTTGTCTTTATATCTGATGCATGCCTCAGTAGATGTCATAATATTTAAATGGTTGCTTACTGTTCAGATCGTGTAAAATGCAGAGCTTGGGAATGTACTCAGTCACTTGTGCTGAACTGTGAAGCCAAGGGCAAAAGGCAAGAGTGAGTTTCCAGGCTGAAGACTAAACTGCTGGATGACAATAAAGATGGTGTTGTATACAGGCTCACAGCACCACTCTTACATCTTAAACAGATCTTTGTCAGGCACAAGATCGCACAGTCCCCATAGTAATAATAAAGCAGCATGCCTTCTGTTTTTTACACACTTCCTTCTTTGAAGAACTGTTTTTAGGAGGCAAGTCTTCTGACAGATTTGACAAATTTTTATTTCTGAGTGTCCAGCACAAACAGTTCTCAAAATACTCAGAGAAGAGCAAAAAAAAAATCTATTATAAAACACAGAGGCGCTTTCAGACCTAGTCAAGTGAGATTAGTCAGTTTAGTGCAGCTGCATGGCTGCAGTCATTAATTGAGAGCCGAGGGAGATATATTCTACAGAGAGCAGAGCATTTTACAGCATATCTTGGATAAAACATCTCCTGGTCAGTATTAACTCCCAAGCCTTGTTAAACAGCATAATTGAAAAAAAAATGTCACATAATTTTGCTCCTAAATAATTGATGGCAGCTGAGCACTAGACAAAAGGCCTGGTTCTCCCTCCCCTCTTCAAGGCTCTCCAGGCCATGTCTGCAAAAACCTGCCTGCAGTCAATGGAATTTATGGGGATGTAAAAATATTGTAGCTGATCAGAGAAACAGGCTGAGTTCATGCCTTCATAGCTTTTGTTTACTACACTATTTCTATTCTTTTGAGTTTTCATAGCCCTGTTTTCTTTTGCTGAATACACAGATATATTCAAGAGAGTTTAGAAAAATATCTTAAAATATAAAAACACGTCTGGCTTGTCTGTTACCCCTAAAGAAGATTATGACTTAAAGAAATCTGGGATCAACTTTTCTGTTTGCTAACAACAGAAGGGAAAATCCACAAAATCAGATTACAAGCTAAAAACACCAAAGAAAAATTTTTTTTTCAGATGTACTTTAGAAATAGAGATTATAAATAGTTATATTTTTTTTACATAGAATTTTGAAAGCAATTAATTTATCTACTTGGAAATGATTTCCTCTAATGCTAGAAGGAGCTTTTTAACACTTTGGGTTCACAAAGAACCTTATACACAGCATGCAATTCATATGTAGTTATGAAATTTTGCATAATGCAAGTGGCACTTCTTCATCCATTTTCTTCTTTTTCTTTCTTGTGAATTGCAGTTGTTACATCTGTAGCAGTTTCCATAGTAACACTCAATTTTGGACTTTACTAAAGGGTGGGAACGAGTAGCTTGAGAATGATTGACCAGGAAATAGGTTTAAAATGAAAAATTACAAAACATTTAGGGTCTATTAGCGGGGAAAAGCCCAAAAAACACACAACTGAAAAACTTTGAACCCTTTCCAGCCCCTTACAGTGTTAACCTATCCTCCCAAAACTATTCCAAACAGCAGTTCTGAACTCATAAAACATTAACACTGTGACCTGAGATTTGGCAGTTTGATGAGACAGTGGTTTCTACTGTGAAGATTATGGTACTGTAACTTGGTCCTGTACTTGGTACAGGACTCTAAAGAGCCCCGTAATTTTTGCAATCATTTCACTTTCTCTCATGAAGCGATCTTGCCTCAGCAACATGCGTGCTGGAGTCAGATGTGATAGCATTGAGGTGATCTGGGCAGGCATTGGAGTATGATCTCAGTGCAGTAAGATTTAACAGCAATCACATGGCAGTTGCACGGGAAGAAAGTTTGTAAATTACAGGAATGCTTCCCCCCTACCTGCTCCAAACTCAGTTTGAAGGACCAACATCTCCATCTTTAAGCTGTGCCTATAGGCATTTAGCTAAAGCTCAAAAATATAATGGGAGTCAGAACTAGTAGAAACATAAAGAGCCTGGAAGACAGAGAGTCTACCACGACTGCTGCACAAGCCTGCCCCATGGAGTGAATACTCTCTAGAAATAACTGTTGCTAATAACTTCAAAGGGAAGAAAAATAGAGGAGAGAGCAGACATTTGGTGATTTAGCAGCTAAAACTTTGAACCTTTCACCTCTGTATCCATGCTGAAAGCCCAGCTTGAAGTTCTCAGAAAAAGTATTTTCTACTTCAAAATGGAAAGACCTTACCATACATAATTGGAAGTGATTTAGGATAAGGAGTTAAAATAGTAGTTTTATGGGGTCATGACCTTTTAACCTCCACATTTTGTCATGGTGCTTTTTTACAGCTGGTGACATTTAGTCCAGGGAATAATTTGTCTTGACATGTTTTTGTTTTGCTTTGTATTTGGTTTTGTACAAGCATTTGGTTTTGCAGCAGTGGCACATAGATACTTCTTATAAGTGTTTAGATGCCCTAAATTTGATTATTAGAAGGTTGATTATTTCTCTCATATTCTGGTTTATTGTAGTACATGAATTACAATGCAAGTTCATATCTAAAATCAGCATTACAAAGGCATGATTGGAATTCCATAGAAGGAAATTCTCAGACTAAACAGGGAAGGCAGACTGTATGCTCTAACAAATGCCTTCCTGGTGGGGATGGACCCTGTAGCTGTTCCAGGCCACCCATAAGTCTTAATTTCATGCAATCACAGTAGGTACCTGTGAGCAGACTGAAGCAAATCATGGAACTGAGCCTAAAGAAGAGTCTTTATTTCCTGCTATCATCCTTCTCGTGACACAATTTTTGCTGTATACGATGACTTGGCCTTGTCTCAAGTTGTGCAACTCTCTCACAGCTGGGTTTCTGCGTAAGCAATGAAGACACTTGAAAACTCACACACTATGTGTCTGCCAGTGTGAGCAGGGACTGCAGTTCAGTTAACAAAGCCTTCACTTAAGCCTTCACCAGAACAGACTTGCTGTTATATGTAAAAACTAAAGAACATGTTTATGCATACATACATATATACACAACTGTAAATAAAAGAGGGTTTAATGGTTTGAAAGACATTTCAGCTTATCCTGATACGACTTTGCTAACCTTTTCCAGAAACACTATGATGAGAAAAGGAAAGCTATCCTAAAAAACAACTGAGCAGAACTTTAGCCTTATGAATCACGATAACTGAGGGAAGACAGGAGAAGGAAAAAGAAAACCAACCCAAACTCAGAAGAAAAGTGAAGTACAACAAGATGACTAGTGAAAGAGTTAAGTGCTTTGCTTCATGCAGCTTGGCAAATGGAAGAACACAAATCATTGCAAAGGAAAAAATGCTCTTGGAAATCTCCAGAGACTGGCTTCACATGGCTAATTTACAACCACATGCAGCATCTGTCACTTTTACAAATCAATGAGAGTGCCTACCCTCTAATAGCACAGGTTCACTGGTAAAGGTTGCTGGTGTCGGCCATACAGATGAGACCTTTCAGGATGTCAGAAAAGAATGTCGGTGACGCACATTAACACCCACACGCTCCTTTATGTCACTTCCAATTTACTTTATCTTAAATTGTCAGCTAGCAGAGCTCACTCTGATATTAATAACTGGAGGTTTGCATCCAAGCCAGGAAAAATAAACCCTGCTGATAGCTCCATGAGACATCTGGCTTGCTCTAAGGAAAGCCAAAAGTGAAAGATAGAGCTCTTAGTGCTGAGTAGAGCCTGCAATATTCAGAAAGGAAAAAGATGGTATGACTTACAGATGGCCCATGTGTAGCATACAGAGGAACACTTGCATTTTGTCATTTTCTGTAGATGCTGTTCAGCAGGAGAATGATTCAATTCTTTTACAGGACTGGAGTACAAAAGAAGATGTTAAAGCCACACACGGATATAAAATATTCTCATGAGCTAGATGAAGCTTCCCCAGCCCCAACTTTGTATTTCTCCATGGTAATACTAGGTATTTAATCTTCTTTCTCACTCTTTTCCCAGTCTTATTGGAAAGACTTAATGGTCTTGATTCACTTTTTTAATTCAGAGGGTGTAAGCTGAGCTGTGGGTCTTGATGACAGAAATATTATTTGGGTAAACCAACAATGCCAAACTTGTCTCAGCCCAGCTAGCAGGCGGTCACCCAGAGCCCATGTCCATCACTGCTCTTTGCAAGTACAGGGCAGGATCCCCAGCCAGCTGCTGGGGAGAAGTGCTGATGCAGCTGGTCCCCACAAGTATACTTTGCCAGGGTTACTCAATGGCACTGCAGCTTTCCATTAGGGGAAATCACAAAGGGCCTTGTAGCACTTCCCATGGTAATTGCAGCTTTCTTCTTTCATGTCCTTAATCAGGTGAATAAAACCCTTCATATTCTTCCTGTTTCTCTCGCCTAAGGAGGGCGAGATATTTATGTACAATTTTGACTGAATCTGCACATGAGGACCTTGCTTTTGCAGACAAAACTTTAGTATGTTAGTTGGAAGGCTTAGAAAAGAATGTGTTTGCATTTGGAGGATTGTTAAACCTGCTCCTCAAGGAATCTATAGTACTCATTCCACATGTGCAATTTTATTAACTGCATCTGTACCTCTTTGGTGATACTACTTTCAAGATAAAGAATCCTAGCAAGTTTGTTTTGGTTTGTTTTTATTTTTTCCATTGGATCCTTTTCGTGTCTCTAATGTTGTCTGCAAGTTCTACCACCTCCCTCATTGTCTTCTTTTCCTGGTAATTTATACATAAGTAAAATGCATAGATCTCAGTAACAGCCTTTTGGCATCCTCTCCCTCAATAAAAAATACCCATTTATTTCTATATTTTATTTTCTGTTTTTAATACATTTTTATTTCTTGGTCTTGTCTCCTCTCCTGCCTTGCAACACCTTTGGAGCTGGCCTTTGACAAGCAGCAAGACTGAAAGCTTATCTGAAATTTCAACTACATAGTACTAGCCAGCTTGTGCTTACCCACGTTTTAGGTGATTTATTCCAATAAATCTAGTGGCTGTACTAGTGATGATTTCCAGATACAAAAGTAATATTTTATTTCCAAGTATCTCATATTGATCCCAGTGATCATTACTTCTTTTTTTGTCAGCTTCCTGGAAACAAATTTTAGTGGTCTAAAGTTTGACTTTCAAGTACATAATTTTCAGGACTACCCTTGTAGCACCTTCAAAGATTGATGCCATGCTTGTCATCCCTTTTTCCTTTAAAAGGTAAGTTAAATATGTTTGACTCATCAGTAGTCACCCTTAGATTGCAGAACAGACATAGCCCAGTAGCGACAAATTTAGCAAATTGATGCGGATCAGGATGGAAGAAAAGTATTCAACTATCTGCTATCTTTAAAATGTTAAGAGACAAACAGGAGGGCCACCCGTGTCCTGGGGGGCATCAGGCACAGCATCTTCAGCTGGGCGAGGGAGGGGTTTGTCCCACTCTGCCCTGCACTGGGGCTGGCACTGATCTCTTCGCTGTGGTGACCAGTGACAGGACGTGAGGGAAGTTGTGTCAGGAGAGGTTTAGGCTGGATATTAAGAAAAGGTTCTTCACCCAGATGGTGGCTGGACACTGAACAGGCTCCCCAGGGAAGTGGTCACAACACCAGCCTGACCGCGTTCAAGAGGCATTTGGACAATGCTCTCAGGCACGTGGTGTGACTCCTGGGGGTGGTGCTGTTCAGGGTAAGATGCTAGACTCAGTGATCCTTATGGGTCCCTTCCAACTCAGCTTAGTCTGTGGTTCTGTGATTGTGGCTATTTACATCTCTACAGAGAAAGCTGTGACATTTTTACTCAGACTCTTAAGCTTTCTCTAAGAACTGTCTCTATTCTTGCACTTCTGCTTAGGTGACTGTGTTTTGCACAGGAAACAATAATTGACCTAGTTGTCAATCACCTAAACTACACATATTTCACTGATATATGTCAGGTGTTAGAGAGGGGGAGAAAGTGAGCAGTAAATGCATAAGGCAGAGACTCCCCAAAATAAGAATGTTGCAGAAACGATTTACACATTGCAGTGAAAATTTTGCCCCTGGATTTACCTCAATTTGGCTGTTAGGCTGGAGTAGTCACACTTCTTGATGTGATAACAAAACAGAAAAAACCTTGTGGAATTGTTGCTGCTATTGTTGGCAACAAAGCATGATATCGCTCTCCCCAAGTGAAACAAAACATTTTCTCTGAATGATTTGTTAAGTATACAGTGGGGTATTAATGAAAAAACATACAGCTATGAAGGACATCTCTGGAATTTTACATTTTGAAACTGAAGGCAGGAATTCAAGCAGTCATTTCTGCTTTCAAACTCCAATGAAATCTTAATGTTCGCAATGGGCCTTGACAGATACAGGCTGCAGAAGAAGGTAGAGCCTGCTCTTGTATAGAATAGATTTCTGGGATTCCTTATATCACTATGGCATCCCAGCTTTAAAATTTGGTCCTTTCCTTAGGATTTGCAGCACTGACTGTTATTCTGTGGTAATAACTAAAGTGATTAGAATAGCAAGAATTAAGAATTATTATTTTCCTAATAATGCTTTATCATGGCTGTGTACACTGCACAGTGGCTGCTAGACATTTTGGCCCTGTTTTCATTTAAACTCTCAGGAATTTTAAACCTAATAGAAATACATGGGGTACTGACAGGATTAAATAGCACATGGCATGGTTTCTGTTGTCCTGCATACATAGAAACAAGTGTTGCTTGATTATTTGGGGTTGCTGTTTTTATTTATCATCAGTGATTTCCAGAAAGACAATACGGTGCGTAACCTGTGCAAGATACTCAGCTAGATACATTGGCTTAGCAGCTTTAGTGACCTATACCCAGCTTTTATTCAGTTGCTCTCAATGAACAACTGTCAGTTGTTCAGGCCAAGTTGACAGTCTTAAATCATGTCTTACTGGCTTTGGTTCAAGTCGATAAAAAACATGCTTCTTACTTGTGGCTAAAAAGCAGACACTGTTTCCAATTTTTTCTTCTTTTGCACTTATATTAATTAAAATATGTTTTGGATAAAGCATTGTTAAAAATATTTTATTTCACAGGAAATCAATACATCTGGTGAAATCATACTGAACCACATTCTGATAGAGTGTCGTGGGTTGGAGCTGAAGTTGATTGACAGTTTCTCGATCCAATTGTGCTTTTCCTATTTTGCATACTTAAAGCTGCTGGAGGCGAGGGAACTGCCTCTGTGATACCCGGGCTTCTGCAGGAAGGAGGGGGAGGGAGGGGGACAGCTCCGGGCCTGGCCCTGGGGGACCCAGGCCAAGCTCCCCTCCCCCAGAACCAGAGCAGGGGTCCCTGGCATGCTGAGGGCCCCCCTCCCCTCAAAGCTGCGGGAAGCCAAAGAGCAATCGGGGGCTGCAAGGCCGAGACCGCCAGAGCAGCTTCCAAGACCTGGGAGGGGCTTCCCCTCCCCCACTCCACAGGGTCCCGCACAGACCTGGCGGGAACCGATTTTCAGTTTTCTCAGACTGAAGAAACTACTAAGCAACTGGCAGCATGGAAGTTTTTTTCGAAGGGCTTTTCCTTCAACGTAAGCTGTTCACCATGGCGTTGTAAGTCGGGGGTTGAAGGAGACAGTCAGTCAGGCGGGGTGGAACGGAAGACGGCGGCGGAAAGAGGAGAGTGGGGCCACGAGCCGCAAGGAGCTTAAAACGACCCTTTGCAAAACGTGGTAGAGAACTGTAATACCATGACCTGTTCTTTTATCCATTTAAAGGACATGGGGGTGGGAATTGAGAACACCCCATGTTTGGATGTTCAGTGCAATTGGACTGTCTCTGAACGGACAGACTATTGCGGTGGCAGTTCAGAAACCACGCGGAAGCGGAGAGGAGATCTCTTTCTTTTCCCTGGAGTTTGGAAAGACCTTTTTTAAGAACTTTAATATTGAATAGAATTTCCATCTTTGTTACCCTTCTCTCTCTCCTGGGTAGCCTGCAAGGAGGCTGCATGCCCTGGTGTGATAGGGGATCAGGGAGGGGTGGTGCTGGCAAAGAAAGGAATGGGGTTTTTTTTTCTTTACTTTCTTAGAGTTTCTTATTCTTTTAATCCTACCTAGTAATAATAAACTATCTTTATACTCTTTAAAGTTTCTGAGCCTGCTTTGTTTTTTTATCCTAATTCATATCTCACAAAAATGAATAAGTGAACTAAACCACAACACTAATTGGTGATTCTGCCTGGTTACTGAATCAAACCTGCTACACAGAGGTAACAAACACTGGATGTAACATAAAGACATTCAATGAAGTTCAGAGATAAGTGTATGATATCAATTTTAGCTACTTCCCTGTCTCTATCCAGAAGACGCTGTGCACAGGAGTGATCCTGATATACCATATTGAAACCCATAAATTTCCTGAGTTGTCAATAAGTGCAAAACTCTGAAACCACAGCAACAGCTGCTGAGGTGTGTAGAAATTTTGTTTAAAACCCATGGCTTTACGTTGCAAATTCTCCTTGTTTTTTTATTCAATCAGCACTTCAAGAACTAACAATGTTCTAAGTGCCTCATATGGGACAAGTTGCTTTCTTGTGCTGGATAACCATCTTAGGCCAAAATAAGCTGCCCTTCAGGCTACACTGTCCATACAAATAAAACCAAAAAATTAAAAAGAAAAATTTAAAAATGGTCTATTCAGACACAGACTGGTTTGGGTCAACAATAACAGCGTTAAAATTGCAAGGCTTCTGTTTTATATATTTTGATCAAAAAACTACACATTTTTTAATTTAGGTGCCTAAAAAGAATGGGCATGGACTTTTATTTCTCAGATCTCTTGCCCAGAGAGAGTTTTACTTTATTGTTTTAGATCCAGTTCTTTCTATTCTATCTTTTCCCCTAATTCAAAGCTCTCCAAGGGTTTTTTTTTGGTTTTGGTTTTTGGGGTTTTTTTTATTTCTTCTTCCTTCCTTTTACAGTCTTTTTATGTTCTCTGGAGAATACAGGCAGTTAAATAATACCAGTTTTATCTGTGCATCATTCCTGCTCAGCATGATGCCACAGAAGAAAATGGAAGGAATAATCGACATTGGTCAAGGAGATAAAGGCTGAACTTGATCCATAATTAAAAAATACTTCCACATGACTGAGGGAAGAGCAAGCAGCTATCACTGATCTCTTTTATAAGACTCATATCTGTTTGAAAGCTTATATTATTATTGGGGTTTTTCCCGCGATCATTTTCAGCAAAACTTTAGATTGTGCTCTACATAAGGAAATTTTTTTTTGCTTTATACATATATAATACTTTTTCATTTGTTAACACAGAATTCTGGGCCAGAAAAGTGAGAAAGCACTGAATTTCAAAGATATATTTGAACAAATAATGCAAGAATTGAACACCCTTTTTCCCCACTCCTAGGAGGCAGAAGTAGAAACTGCCCAGAAGGGATCTGCACTCTTCAATTGTTCAGGGTGCTGTGGAAAAGAAGAGGTACAGATTAGCAAGGACTGGCAGAAAAGATGCTGCCCAGAAAACATATGCTCTTCAAGCATCCTCAGGACTCTGGCATGGTTCCTGGAATAGCATGTCAGAGCAAAATAAATTCAAAGCCAAAAATTAAACCCAAGAAACATATGCAACTGCTCTTACTATTTGTGCTCAAGAAGATGGTCAATATTGATTTCTTAAACAGATCTCCTTGCATGTGAAATTATTTCTCAGCACTATTGTTGTCATCCCAAACTTTCATTCTCTAATTTTGCATGGAAATCAGAAATCAAAAACCTAGTGCAAGCCCTGAATGCTCTCTCTGACTCCAGGTGTGCTCAACACCCACCTTGGAAATGGGGTTACAATGAGGTTTTTTCATTGTAGCATTTGCTTAAGAAGTTTTGACCTTTCATGATTTTTTACCTAAACCCAGCAATAGTCTAGTACCTAACCAAGCCCTAACAATCTATTTGACATTCAACACAACCTAGAAAAAATGTGTCATGTCCATCTAGATTAAACAGGTATTAAACAATGTATTTTTCAGAACTAATCAGCTAGCAAATGAAAATACTGGAGTGTTTAAATGCTGATGTTCTTGAAATAGTTTTTCACTAAACTGAAGAGTAACCCCAGCCATTAACCAAGTAAAAAGAGTCACACACTCACTTCCCCATGATGACCTCTACCCTATTATTGAAAAAATTGATCTTCATACCAAGGTTCTGCATGCAGCATTGTAATTTATACACAGGTCTTCATTGTGTCCCGAGTTTTCCAAAAATGTCTCAGTTTGCAATATATTTACCTGTCCTGTATCCACCCTACTCCACACCTGCTATTTGGATCACACTTCCTTCAAACCTGTGAGTCAGTTTGCAGCAGTGAGAGAAAGACTAACTCAGTAAGTGGTCTTGCTCACTCTATAAAGAAACACAAAGGAGTCTTCTGCCTCCTAATCCTGGTGGTTCAGACAACTTGTCCATTTGCTGACAGATTTTTTCAAGTTGACTTATTCTGAGTGAATAAGGATTTTTGCCTGTATAAACCTGGGCAATAATTTTTATCTTGGCCACAAAAGCCTGTACCATTCACCGACATAATAGACCTATGATGCACATAGTCACAAACCAAACATCTTTTGCATATTAACTCCAGTTATGTTATTATATGCTATTTTGAGAAAAAAAAAAATTACATGAAATTGTGTAAAAATTGGGGGGTTTAAGAAATAGCACAGCATTTCTCAAAATTTTTAATCTTATTTGCAATTTTTCCCTGGAGTATTTTTGGAAGCATGGACCCTGACTCTATATCAATGGGGGAAAAGTTAATCAAGAAAGCTCTAGGCTTGAACCCAAGACTCACTTCTTTCTTTCCTTTTTTTTTTTTTTCCTTCCACAATATTAAATTCTTCCAATGTATCAGAATGTTTACAATTCTACTTTTCTTTTTTACTTCAAAAAATATTTATGTAGGTATGTTTTCTTCAACCTCCATTTCAGGTGATATTTGGATTTCACACACATAGCAAAACATATTACTAAAGAAGACAAGTGACAATGTATTCTTCATTTCCTGTACCTGGAAATCATGGTACTAACTGTCAGTAGTGATTGTGCTGTTACTGCAATACTTATGAAAAACCACTCTTTGGATAAAATTATACTGAATATTTTAGTAATACTGCACAAAACCTGATTCCTTTGGTTTTTTTCCCAACCCAGGTTCTGTCATTTCTTCAACCCAAATGCACAATGGAGGTGTTCATACATACCAAAGCAATGGTCTTTTTGATTCTATAATGTAGAAAACATGAAAAAGAATTTTGGCCTCTGGGATTATTTCTTTTTTCTTTCTACAGAAGAAAAGGAGAGAAAAGAATATTATGAAAGCAACTACTCAGAACTGATCAGAACTTAACCATGAAAGCAAAAGAATGAGGGGAAAACAAATAATTACAATGACTCAGAAATTAAAGGACTTATGGGAATCCTATGTCTGTGCACTGAGATAATATGCCTTTGAAGGTCCAGTGAGTATTTTCTGATAATCATTAATACATAAGGAGCTTTAGCTGTGATACAATATATCTGATACTGTTGTAAATAATTTACCTGAATTATCATAATAATTAGTTTTTGAGTTACTCATAACACATTAAATACACATTAATAACCTATGAAGATTACTACAATTTTAAGACAAAGCTTTTACAGGACAAAAGGTGCAAAGACATAGGCACTGAGTTTACTATAATGGCAAAGACAGAACGCCTACACTGAAAAGCTCCTGCATTTGCAGTGTGAATACCTAATAAGATCTTAATAGTGTGTAATATAGGCTTCAGAACAAGGCTGTAAAATGTTGTGATTAGCAAAAGAAATAAAAGCAGAAAACAGGATAATTGACCATAGAAAACAGAGGTATGAAGAGAAAGCAAGATTAAATACTAATAAGGAATCTGTTTCTGGAAGACATGGTCAGAAATTATTGTTGCCCCCTTTTCATTTAGAAGAAGCTTAGAAACAGCTAGTAAGTGTAAAGTAGGTGTTATAGAAGCATATGATGTGGATTTAAACCATGCTTTTGATCAAAATGATGCAGAGAATTGATGGTGGGAGTCAGAAAGAAGTAAGGCAGACTCAGATTCCTTTATATGCTTAAAGGATGAAGTGATCCTAATTAAATAATCTCCCTTGATTTGTGTTGAGTAGTAATGACATTTTCTTCCCCTAACACTGAAGTGTGTTTTACAGTTTCAGCAGCACTCTGTGTTTAAATCCTATTATTACCTACCAGAATAAACAAGAAGTTTAACATGATTATTTGGGATGTTCCACTTACTTAAAGCAGGATTTGTTACTACTTCTATCAATAGGTTCAGCATTTTCTTAGACCATAAGATAGAGTGTGAGCATCTGTTAGCCTTTCTGTAATACTTAGAATGCTGATTAATGAAAATTATACTTGTTTTGGGAGAAATCCTCTCAGAACAGTTTAAAAGGCCTATTTCTAAATATACTAATCTTGAGAGTTGTATCTTTTGGAAGATTCAGCATAGTGAGCATAACACAACAAATAATTTTGTACAGATGCTTAAGAAGGAGGGATAAAATGTGTGTATTGGGAAGAGTTCCTCTAGAGCAAAGAATAAAAACTTCTGAGCATATCAGGTATAGACTGCCTCTGCCATCCTTAGTTTACAAAGGTAACAGAGTGACCACATCTTTGTTTCAAACGGAATGCTTAAAACTAGCTGTGTAAAACAGGGTTGCCAAGTCCCACTGAACAAAATGCTGAAATCTCTTTAGAATAGAAGGTTGATATCAAGTGAGGCAGCCTTATGCTTATACTAGCCTTCAAACATTCTGTCCTCACTGCCTGTGCTGAGCTGCAATTAAATGAACCCTTGGGAAAGCTGAAGTATTCCTGTTTTGAGGGGTTTGGAGAGGCTGGATGGATATTTCTCCTGTTTTAAGTGGGTAATGAAGGTCTATCATCAGATGACCTTTTTAATGTGACTACTTTTGCTAATTAGGTCCTGTAACAATGCCCCTTTCTCCCATGGACAGAGTGGCAAGTGTGTGACCACTTCAGGACATGAGACCATCCCAACCCTGTTGGAAGTTGCATGGTTTAATTAGCCAAGCAGCCTAGGGAACAGAAAACCTGTGCAGTGTTCCAGCAGGTTGGGTGAGGGTCGGGGGAAGGAGCAGCCTCCTGATAACAGTTATCTGCAGGGTGAGCATGGGCATGATCCTCTATGCTTTCAGCTTCTCCAAAGGCTCTTCCTCTCCTTTTTGGTGCTGCCACCCTGCCACCCCACTCATGCCCCTCCTGGGGGAGCCCTGCAGGACCAGAAGATTCATAAAGCAGATAGATGGCTAAAAAAACCCCTGCTTTATTTAAAAAATGTGATTTCCTCCTAGTGGAACCACATTTCTTGAAAGCAGTAGTCCAAAACTCCTTGACGTCCCAGTTCTCACTAATTTTTCTGAATACCTCAAGTGAAATTTTTCACTCATTAGTTCTCATTAGCTAGTTCACAGCATATCATAATCATTAGAGAGTTACTCATTGCTAATTCAACATTTAAGACTTCTGCAATTCATACAGAGGAAGTTTGTCTTACATATGAAAAACCTCTTGATATTTTTCTTTATTTGTTAATTTTAAAGTACATACTATAAATTAAGATTTTCCTCTGCATTATAGGTGTTTACTTTTGAAACAAGAGGTTTTGTGCAATATGGAAAGAGGAGAGGGCATACTAAAAATTTTCTAGTGGATTTAGGTTGGCTACTGATAGAAATTTTCCAAAACTCTTTCAAGCCTGAAGTCATCAGCTGGCCAGTGGTAAAGTCAGCTCTTAATTTTGGGTTTCTTTTCTGGTTTGAACCTCTGGGACTGTGGCTCTTTTTTCCATTTCATTCTTACAAACCGTGATGCAGAGATAATGATGCACAAAAAACTATTCTTTGTTGGGAAAGCTGCAGTTTAATGTGATCAGATTAAAGCAACTGTGCTCAAAGATTGTTTTAGCTGCTATTAGCAATATTGAACATTTTCTCATGCAAGATGCCAGGATAGACAGACTCTAACAAGTTTTGCTACCTTGTTAGGATTCCAAGATATAGGTATTAAGATACTTCATATATATAATTATTTGGATACTTTATGTATAGGTATTAGGATACCTAAATGAATATATCATAATCCTACATATAGGATTTTGATACTTGACTAGGACTGTAGTACCTCTGTGTTTAAAATCGTATGATATTATCAGCATGGAATGAGAAGTCCTTGAAAGATGATGTGATGCCATGTTGTGATCTCATACAAACACTTGCATCAGTTGGGTTATTGTATTAGAAAAACTAATCCTTACAGCAGCTATTGCAACAACTTTATGCTGTTTATGGCAGTTTACGTTTATGCCAAATTTTCTTACACTGAGTTTTTACTGGACACTGATCTTCCAAACCTAAATTATATTCAAAGAGAACTAGAGTTCTGTTTTGCTTTTCTATAATCACTGATCACAGGGTTTAATTAATTTTTACCATGATTATTTTTAATTTCTATACAATAATAAAATCATATGATGATTTTTGTTGGAAGGGACATTAAAGATAATCTACTTCCAATTCCCCTGCCATAGACAGGGACACCTTTTAGTAGACCAAGCTGCTGAGAGCCCCACCCATCCTGGCCTTGAACCCTGCCAGGGATGGGACAGCCACAGCTCTCAGCAACAGGTTACAGTGCCTCACCACCCTAACAGTAAAAACTTTTTTCCTAATATCCAATCTTAGCCTGCCCTCTTTTAGTTGAAGCCATTCCCTTTTGTCCTGTTGCTAGATACTCTTATAAATAGTCTTTATCCATCTGTCTTGTAGGCTCTCTTCAGGTACTGGAAAGATGCAATAAGGTCACCCTGAAGCCTTCTCTTTTTGTAATAGCACAATTTCTCTTTATGTAATAGCATAGGAAACAAAAAAAGAAATCTTCTCCCTTTTTATAAAGCGGCTTTTGCTTTTGAAGGAGAGGTAGTTGGCACTCTAAATTGGCTACAGCAATTTACAAGTAAAACTGGCAAAAATGGGTGAGATATGAATTGTATCTCCTCAGTGAATAACACCTATGATCTTCAATATACCACAGAAATTCAGACATCTGTTCTGTTAAACTTCTGATTGTTTGAAAATTGGCCTCACACACAAAACCCCCTCTGACTAGTGTATGTGGGGATCTTTAGTGCTACAGTTGTCAGCTCTAGTTAGATATAATAGAAACTGACTGTAATATGCTTCAGAGAACCTTGAATTAGGAAGTCAACCCTGTCTTGAAAAGTAGAAATTGCATGTGTCTCTACTACCATGTTCCAGTGGATATAATTAAACCTTATCAGGTAATTCTATTGTCTGTGATAGATCCTATTTTGCAAAACTGCATGTGAAAAAAAATTTGAATATCTTTAGATATTATTTAAGCGTTTGAAATCTTTTCGGGCTGTCACCTCAGATAAAAAAACAGTAGTAGTTTTGGACCAGGACTTTCAAAACTGAATTTAACACACAGTTTTTCATCTTGTCAAGTGAGGCCCAATTTTCTGAGATTTCCTGATCAATGTTTTCTGAGAACAGGCTTTAGACATCCTTGAGATTATATTTCCTTTAAAGCCTTAAAACCTGGCTTTACCTCTGAAATCCATTCTTTTTAGACATTTTATTCTGATTTTTTCTATACATCATTCATCAGCCTCAGTCTAAATCTGACCATGATACTCATATGACCTGATTATTGGTGTTGCTTTGCCTGTTGTTTCTAGTCAGTAGAATGATACCACTTTTCCATTCTTGAAAAGAGAGTCTTTGCTGATATGGATTAACATTATTCATTGATGAGGTGATCCTGTGGGCATTTTGTCTGGTTTTCTTATATTATTCTTATATTTCAAGAAGTGGATTTTTACTTAATCTCCTTGAATATTGTAACTACACCTCCTGCAATATTTCAGAGAAAATTTGGATAGTTTAACAAGCGGTCAATTTGCTTGACATGTGGAAAAAATCTACTGCGTTAGCATCCTATACTCCATCTTCTATCCTCCAGCACTTGAAGAAGTGCTATATGACATGTGCATTACCCAGGTCACTTCTTCTGATATCTTGGAAGATACCAGATATATTCATCTAGAATTTCAGTTGCTTTTCAACATAATTGATTTTATTTCAATCACCAAAATATTTCTTCTATAGACCAAGAGCTAATACTTCTTACACTTTCATTTTTGGTGTATCTACTCGTCTGGTTTTGTTTCACTTCCTTTGCTTCCTTTGGTGTTCCTTATGTATAAAACTTGCATGAAATGCAGATTATAATAATCTTGTTCTTCCCTTTCACCAAGCAATTTTAGTCAGATGAAGTCTATGAGGTATTTAAAGTATTGACAAGCAACACAGGACTGGCCTCAGAGGGTAAAGGTGTAGTGATGGATGGGGACCAGAACCTCGTGCTTCCCCAAGGCTGCAAACAAAGCTGCAGAGCTGCCTGCTGAGAACCTTCTCTGCTTGGGCAGTATCTTCCCCTGAGCACTACACAGAATAAACCACTCAAAAGCTCCATAAGCTGGGTTGCTGGGGTAACTTACTGCATGTGAAAGATTCTGTAGGGCCTATCTTCATTTCTGGTTTTAGCTTCAGTAGCTTTAGACACACTCTTGGTCAGTAAATTAGCAGGTATTATTAAATTAAAGCTGAAGCTGCTGCTAAACTAAATAATAATGATAGGAATCTCCCCAGCCATCATATTTTGCATTTATAGGCACATATGATGTGCATATGGTCATGTATATAAATGTATATAAACGTATCCAAAATGAAATACGCTAAGTACTAGCAGCTTACTCAATTGCATTCTATGGTAATCAATAATAATTTACAGTTTAATTTTAAATAGACCTAATCACATGAATCACCATATTTTTAGAAGATCATTGCACTGATAAATGTTATTGTTTAATAATATTCTTGCTCCCTCAACAAAGTGTAGATAATGGAATGTATGTGCATTACTTTTGTCTTACTTGAAAAGTACAAAGACCAGCCCTTAATGTTCAATTATTCAGGTTTCAGGTTAATCTCTAGAATTTAATATTGAAGCCCATTTCCATGAAGTTTTATTGAGTTTTATTGCTACCTTTTACCAAATAGGAATTTCTCATGACAATAATGATTCTTGGTTATAAACAAATGATTTGACCAAAATCAATGCTGAAGTAAAAGCCCGAATCTCCATTAAGCAGGTTTAGTCACACAGTTCTTATAACTTGGAGCAATGTTACTGTCTTTAGCATTGATAAGTAAGTGTTGATGCCAAATTTATTATGTAAACACGAACTAAACTCTGTGACTGTTCAGTCCTTTTAAGTGTACAGATGCACTGGACCAGCTTAGGGAGTTACATTTAACCTGCAGGAAGTAATATGCTGAAGAGTAAGGAAGATTGTGTCATTGGCAAAGTGCTATCTTTGTATTAATTGCATTCTAAGCAAACAAGCTTATGAAAGAAAGACAGTAATGTAAAACAAAAAGACTAAATTGAAAGCAAAATCTGTTTGAAAAAGATGGAAGAGATTTGATCCTTTACATAGTCTGATGGAAAATTAAAGCAAACAATTATTTCATTCTTGCTGTCTGGTGAGACAGTGATCATTATGAAGCAGGTTTACTTTAAAATCCTGACAGTTAGCATTTGTCTACTTGCCATGTGTATTAACACTCTCCAGTGGAGGCTTTAGTCAAGTGGAAAGAAATTGTTCAGTCCTTGTTCTGTTTCAATTTGATATTTGCAGATTGCCTTGTGGAATTTCACTGTTCCAGCACTGTCATATTTTTTAGAGTTCTGTTAAGATTGGTCTGTGGCTTGGACTTTATTTTTGTTTTAAAGTATATCATATACTTTATATTTAAATATTCCTACATGCTCAAGTGAAAAAAAAATATCAACATCTTATAGCTTCTGAAGTCACTCTCCTATCAAAATTACTGCTTTGATTTAGTATTAAGTATATTTTCAAAACTGACTGCATGAGTTTGTCTTTTATTCGTTTTGTAGGAAAAGATACCTCTCCTTGATTGTAAGTCCCACACCCAAGCCAACAAAATGTACTGTGGTGTAATCTGATCTACCCAATGCAGCCTTTTCTTGACACATGCACTACATTAACTTCTTTAATCTACACCTGTCTCTAAATGAAGACACCCTAGAAACTACCACAGAGGACAAAAGGGTTTGATTCTTATGTAGGTTAGAAACAGCTTCAAAAATCATGGCTGCTCCCTCTCAGGTCTCATGGCACCCAGCCTCCTGGTTTGGAAGGAAGGAATAGATGACTTCCATGTGAGTTCCAGAGCCAGACCTCAGGTGGTCTCAGTTTAATGGTGCCACATGACCGGTGAGGTCTCCCCAGGAGCTGAGAGACACTCGGGTCCAAACCTGCTTTTAGTCATGAGCATAACGGAGTGGTCTGAAGGGACCAGCACCTGTGGCAAAGCATTCCCTGTGCATATGTGCGTGCCTCTGCTTTGGAGCAGGTGATGTTTGGTAACTGTCCAGCTGTACAAAGTTTTTTGATTGTTTGGTTTTGGGATTTTCCTTGAGTTTGAAAGACTGGATGCTTTGCCCAGTCATGTATTTCACTGCTAACCCTGGGTGTTCTAACATCTGTGCTCCTTCATTTTCCCAGGTCTTTCTTATGTTTGAGTCAATGAGATAGAAATATAGAATCAGAATATCTTGAATTGGAAGGGACCCAAAAGGCTTCTCAAAGTCCCAGTCCTGGCCCTGCAGAAGACATCCACAAGAATCACACCATGTGCCTGAGAGTATTGTCCAACACCTCTTGAACTCTGTCAGGCTGCTGCTGTGACCTTCCCTGGGGAAGGGCAGCTGATTTGGAAATATCCTTAACTTCATTGAAGAATTCCTCATTGTCATTGTCCTTCATAAGTGGTCTGACATCCATATTATTTTATACTCTTAAACTATGTTATTGCAATACAATAATCTTCTGAAAGCTCATTTTTTCTTAAAAGATGCATCTTCATAAGTATGTATTTTCTTGGCATTTATTTTGCAAATTGTCTAAGTATTTGAGTGGACAGTAATAAGCTTTTAACTGGGTCCCAAAGATTAAAGTTAAATAATTTCACGGTCTCCAATTTTCTGACTTAAATCTTTAAAAAATTATAATTATCTTCCTTTTTCTTTTTTCATCTAAAACCTTTTAATAGGCTAGTGGTGTTCAGTGTCTCTAATTACATAAAGCTTTTAAATTTTTTTGAAAACTAGGTTAGGAATTTTAAAAAACCCAAACCTATATGACTATAATAAGACGAATACTAAAATGCTATTTTATAAAGTAAAAACTTCAAATGTTATAAAATAACATCTAAAAGAATGAAGACAATTTTTAATGTCATCTTGTCAATTTAATATAAAGTAGAACTACACAAATTCTCGCATCAGTAATTTACAAATTAACATTTTGTTCAAAGGAACTTGGATATGTCTTTCTTTTTCTCTGAAAGAATTAAGTTTTACAGAGCAAGTACGTCTCACTTTTCTAAGAGTTCGGCATGTTCACAAGGTAGACTGCATTAATATTAGAAACAGGCTGAAACAAAACCTTCACTGCAAGTAGTGACAAATGCATGAGGACAATAGCTTTTCGTTCTAATCTAATGTCAGACCCATGATTTTCTAATGGAGATAAACTGAAACATTGACCTTTGTGGAACTTGAGTTCAGAGATGATTCTTTTTGATTTTGCACCATCAATAATCACATCACATTAATAAAGATTACTCAGTGCAAAGGGAGTCTTGAATTTTAGACCTTTTGCATTGTTTTTGTTTCCTCTTCTGCGCAGACAGTAGCTTTACTTCAAAAAAATACTAAGGAAATAAAAGCCATATTAAAGTTGTTGCCCATGTTGTTTAACAGAATAAACAAGAGCAGTTTGTAGGTGGACAAATGGCTGAAGATGAGCCATTAGTGTGCCCAGGTAGCCAAGGAAACCAAGGGCATCCTGGCCTGCATCAGCAACAGTGTGGCCACCAGAACCAGACCCTGTCTGTCCCCCTGCCGTGGGCACAAAGTGAGGCTGTGCCTTGAGTCCTGGGTCCAGTTTTGGGCCCCTCATGACAAGAGAGACCCTGAGGAGCAAGTCCAGAGAAGGGCAATGGAGCTGGGGAAGGGTTTGGAGCACTGGTGCTATGGGGAACAGCTGGGGGAGGTGGGGGTGTTTTGGCTGGAGAAAAGGAAGCTGAGGAGGGACATTATTGGTCTCTGCAACTGCCTGACAGTGTGGCCAGGTGGGGGTTGGCCACTTCTTGCATGAAATGGCCTCAAATTGCACCAGAGGAGGTTTTGATTAGGTATCAGAAAAAAATTTTCTTCATGGAAAGGAAGAACTTTGGAAAAAAGAACATACTGCACTGCAAGGTGGTGGAATCACAATCCCTAGAACTGTTCAAAAACGTGGATATGGCACTTGTGGACATGGTTTCCTGGTGAAGAGAGTTGTGCTTCTGGGCTGATGGTTGGACTTGATGATTTTAAAAGTCTTTTCTAGCCTTAGCAGTTCTATGATTCTATGAATAAAATAACTTTAAAGGACTTCTTTGTGAATGCCTTATTACTTATTTACAAAATATAAGATAAGAAGGGAAATCACCAATAACACATCTTCACTTTAAAAAGTTTGTTTCTTTCTTTGATCCTTATTTCATATTCATCCTCATATTTGGAAGACAATTTGCATTCTCTGTTTGCAAAAATGTATCATCATAATACTGTTGTATGAGAAATTGTTCATCCTTTTATGCAGATTTTTTGACTGTATATCTTTTGTTTTAATGTCTTCCTACTTTAAGGCTTAATTTGGTCCAGGAAGAAGTGTTAGCAAAATTACCCTCTGCAAAGCTACTTTAACGATACCTCTAGCCTAGATGAAATGAGAAAATTTTGAAACAAATCCAAGAGAATCAAGGTCTGACTCCTAGACTTCTTGGATTAACATTAGAAACAATCTTTTAAGCCATCTGGATGTCACCTTAAGTATAAGATATATAGTACTTTCACTTTTAAAAAGTTCATATGAAGATTTTCTTTGGTTTCACTCATTTCAGGTGAAATTGCAGTAGCATCTCCAAGTTACTGGGGGCAGCGGGGGAAGTTTAGGCAAACCTGTGCCCATAGGAAATTTTCTAGGAATTTGTTCTGCATATCTTTTTTTTTTTTTTTTTTTTTAATTGAAGCATAAAAATTACTCTAAGGTATTTTAAAGAAAATACTACCACATAAAATGCAAATGAATACATTTTAATGAGGACTTGCTTTGATTTCAAAGTAGTGGATATGCAAAGTATAAATACAATTTTAAGAATCCTATTCATCCAGTCAGGAAGACAAAATCATCTGTGCAAGTAATACATCCAAAAGGTCAAATATGTTGAAACACCTCTGATTTTACATGTCAACTCCACAGCACATTTTCTGAACCATTTACAAGATAATAATTACTTATGGAAATTTCTCTACCAATGACTTAGGAGAACAGATGCTCAGTCTTTTGATATAAAATTTTTGTAAAGGTTTTAGCTGTAATGAGAAAAATTTATTGGTCCTTGTCAAAAAATATTTGTCAATTTTCAATGAATGCAAGCACTGACATCATTTGCTGTGTTTCACGTTAAAATATTAAGATGTGTTTGGGTACAGGACCGTAAATCATTCCTAACTCATCTGAAAGGATGTGTACACTTATGAACATTCAAGATACTTTTAATGAAACTGGCTGAATTCCAAATTTACAAGCACACACAAATCTATATTTATTTTGGTTCATACTGTAATCACATCCATCCTTTAAGAGATCAAATGCTTTATGTTGAATCACGTCCTTGAAGCTGCACCATTCAGAAACAAGAGAAAAATTCAGTGTCTCATCTGCAGATTACCTGAATTTTTTGAAGTCAAGGGAAATTTTTTGCATGGCAAATACATTTGTGAAAACTGCCTATGCCTGTGATAGAATGTGAATACATTGACAGAGTTTAACTTTGTCATACTTTGAATTTCATCTAAACAACACTTATAAAAAGTAAAAGCTCACTAATTATAATTACCCACATTGCATTCAGAGAAACTAAAACTGATGTCTATAGTATCTTTTGTTTCCTTTGTTTTTAATGACAAAAGAAATAAGCTATAAATGCTCTAAAACCTGTGAACATAAATAATTTCTTTAAGTGTACCCTTTCTACTGAGCTGCAACAGTCTTAATGACATTTTTATCAGAATTGCAAATGAGATGCCAGAGTTTCTTTTTGCTTGTTTTTTTTTTTGGGGGGAGGGGGGGGGTGTTTTTTTGGTTTTTCCAGAGGGATATTATTCCTATGAGGAATAAATATCAGAAAAAGAAACAAAATCCATATTAAATGGTTCAATTTAATTTAAACTTTCAAAGAATTGCCTCTATTATTCCAGCTGTTTTCTTTGTGAAAGGAAGTTCTCTTTGTAATGAGACCAACACAGCTTATCCCGTTATACCAGCTGTAACCTAATAGATCAAATATTTGCACATCTCCTCTTCAGGTTTTTCCAACTAGATTTTTTATCAGGGTGATAAAATATAGTGTGGAATAGGTTTCATATCTGGCTACTTTAAGAATCCAAAATGAATGGGGAGGCCTGTCTGTGATTCTGCACTTCACAGAAGGCTAATTGGACATGTCCTGAAGGCAGGGACAGTGAGAGGTACCTTCTCCCATCCACGCTTGAGTGTAGTTCTCAATAATGTTACCATGTTACCTTGTTATTTAAATGCTTCCTCCAATAATTTTTATCAGGCTTCATTTATGCATTTCTAAACATTGGAAAATAGCAAAGTTGCTAGTGTTGCTGGAAAGACAGTGTCACGAGCCTAGCTTAAAAATTTTGATAATACAAGACCAATATTTTAGGAAATACAGAGTGGTGGTGTGATTTTTGCAGGCAGGAAGACAAGCTAGAAATTATCATCAAGTCATGAATTCTTGCACTTCAGCAGCTTGACCTTCACACTGCATGAAAACTGCTTTGTCTAGACAGAGCTTGGTGATGTAGAGACACATTTCCACTGTGAGACCTCTGCTTTAACAAACAAGTTTGCTGCATCTTCTCAATTTGTGCCTGCATCCCATGATTTCCGTTTTGCTTCCTTACACCAATAAAGAAGTGTAAACATTTCAGGGATGCATTTTGCCTTTCAGTAAGTCACAAAACCCACTAAAGCTCTATTGCAGTCATATAAATTGCAATTATGAATCTAAAGGAAAGCAGGAGAAAGTCCAGAAGAGCGCTGGTGCTGGCAGAGGAGAAGAGCAACAAACACGGAGTCGGCGTGTGCAGCTTGGGATGCAGCTCAGCTCCCAAGAGGGGTCAGGGAGCTCGACCTTGGTGACAATGAGTGGAATCCCCGAGTGAAGGAGGACGCCTGTGGGTCAGCGTTTCTTCAGAGAACTTGTGTAAGGAAGAAATTTACAATGGGGTTTTGAGGGGTCACTTGGCTTGAATTGGCTTGGCCAGCTAGTAGGAAATCACGCTACTCTTGTAGTTATCTCTGCCATAAATTACACAGCTGCTATCAGAGCACCTTCTACTGAGGGAAAACAGCATCTCCCCTGCTTCCCTAACCCACCAGGTTCACCTATGGTTTTGTAGGAATGCATGACTGATATTGTTTGCTGGAAGAAGAGACCAAAGTGATAGAGTTTGTAAACTACAAACTATTGTGGGTAAATTTATTGTTCCTCAGAACATTTTTTCACAGTGCGTGTAGGCAACAACCTGTGGTTTTCTGTGCTTAGATACAACAACTGTGAAGGCTTCTACTGTGACAATAATGCCATTTAATCACAAAAGGCCTTATTCTGCACTGTCTCTTTGTTGAAGCCCAGAAAGCCCTTTCTCTGGAGTCTCTTTGAGTCATCACTGTTGAATCCTGCTGCCATAAAGTGCCTGACAGCTTTACCCATCTGAAGCAAGACTGTGTTCTAATAAGCAATTATCTTTACCTTCAAATAACTCCCTCCTGCTTGAAGAATCTTTTCATAATAATAAAAACCCAAATTAATACAGATAAATAAAATATTTTTAAGAAAGTAATTTCTATGGTCAATAAAAGGGGACACATTGTTAGCAATTTGTAAATGATGCTTCACAAGATGCTCCGGTATGGGATAGGCTACATTAAACAGATAGAGCTTTCATCATGATAATGAGGCAATGCTTTGTTAGAAAGTAGCAGAAAGACCTATGGTGAACGCCAAAAAAAATATCCAGTATGGTATGAATATTCCCAGAAGCCTGGACATTGCCTATAAAGGCCTCCTTTCTCAAAAGTAGGTGTATTGTTTACATTTCATGTAGATTTATTGGCCAATATGGGCTATATTACTTTAGTTGCCCTAAGTCAAATGTGCAAGCTTTGGCATTGGTCACAAAGACAGATAAAAGTATAGTTCATGGGAACACAGAGGAATTGTATTTCCTCTTTAGAGATTTCCTTGTTGAATCATGCAGAAACTATTGATTATATTTCAAAGGCAGGGTTTTTTTTAAATACAAGCCAGTGACTTCATCTGTCTAGAGCTGTCTGAACTTCAAACAGATTTGGGAAATACAGTAGATAAAAGGAATTTATGAGAAATAAATTATGTCATAAAAATGGCAGAAGTCTTTACGCAAAAGAAGGGTCTTTTAATGGAAAGAATGGAAAGAATGGAAAGAATAACCTTTTCCCCCCTTATTGATAATGGGGACGTTCAGAAGCAAACATATGTATCTTAGTAAATAATTTAAATTAGAGGGTTATGATAATAATTTTCAAATTATGCATCAGAATCTGTCTGGTTTTTTCTTACTGTTATAAAAATATATTTCCTTCCTTATTTGATTTTGTATTATCATGTTTGCAAATTTAGATTTTTCTATCCTGAATATGGTCACGTCTTCATAAAGTTGATGTGCACCTCCTCTACTTTCACTGATGACATTAAGAGAAAAACATGAAGAACCTTGAGGAGGCACTGGCATCTTGTGCAGTGTTCATTGTTTGTGATCAGAGAAAATTCTTGCAGCATAACACATGGCACCAAGAGCTGGACAGCATGGAGTATATCCTGGCAAGCTGTGTATCCTGTGCTGAGTTAGGCAGAACAGGAAGCAGAAGACACTGTCCGAGGTGACAGCCTTCTCACTGATCCCCTGGGAAAGCAGCGAGATGCAAACAGCCTCAGCTATTCTTTCTGCAAGGTCTGGTACTTGTGCCTGAACCTGGCTTCAGAGGGAGGTGGGGATGCCAGAGCCCAGGTGTGGGAACTTTGAAAAGTAATGCCAGGAACAGCCCTTCCCATGGACACAAGTGCAAGCATGTGATGTGTTCTGGCAGAAATGTTGGTGCTTCCAGTACTCCTCAAAGAGTTGGTATTAAAAGAATTTTAAGGTCTTAGTAAAGATTGTTTAGTGGCAATAAAATTGTTGAGGGTCTTTGTTTTCATCACTCACTAATAAGGTTAAAATTAAAAGGATTTCTATTAATTAATGAATGGAGAACACTGAAAAGGCCCCAGGATTTAAAATAAACATAATTTACTTAATTTTGGGGTGGAAGTTTTTTGTAAAAATATGGTAGTGTGGGGATGAAGACTTCACCTTTCAGAACATGAAAAAAATTAATTTCTTGAGCTTACTGTAAGGGACAATATCTATCAGCTATGCTGTTCCAAATTCATTTGGCTTTATATTACTAAAGGTCTATTTTTCAGGTCTATTCATTCAGGGAATTGTTTCTTCAACGTTATGGCGGGCTGCCTGTTTGGGTGGAGGAAGGGATAAAAAGCATGGCAAAAAGGAGAAACACTGTTCCTCTGTGCAGGTGGGATTCTCCAGAGATTTTCCACCTTTCAACCACTCCCTAGGTCTCCTACTTTATCCTCTGAACATTCAGGCAGAGTGAGAGGCTGTAGGAGAATGCTACCTACTGGGTCCACACTGACCTGAGGTGTCCATTCTGCTAGATCTCCTGTGGATTTAAGATGGTTGACTTATGATTTCTTGGTTATGACTTGTTTGTCCACCTAGGCTCCTTATTGAGGAAGATTTCCCTTCAAGTGACATCCACATCTATGAAGGTACCTTTAAATCTGCTTTTAGTAAAGTAGGTGGTGAGGGAAACTGACAGGTAAAATTGCCATGGTATTGAAAGAAACCCAGATACATGTATTTTTAGTGAGAGGCAGTACTTCAGATGCCTTTTTACTGACAGGATTAAAATGTGACATTTGTCCTTTGCCTTTGTCACACTGATTCAGGTGGTTTTCAATGCCATCAAAAAAAAATTTAAAAGGTGGTAGTCTTGTCTTCTGTTAACAGACATCCACTAACCCACTAAAGTGGATACAAACGAGTAAATCTCACGAGTATTTGTCCAACACCTCTACCAGATATCATCAAACTACTTATATATACTTCAGGGAATATACATATATATATATACTTATATATACTTCAGGGAAAATACAAGGATAAAAAAGTCCCATAATTTCCCTATGACAGGAAGGCAGGAATCTTTCTCTCCAGCATCACTTGATTACACATAATGAGTCCAAGATGCCTTCTGGCACCCCAGAAGCACAGAGATGTGTGCTGCACCTCAGTGAAGCATGTGAGAATACTGCCACAAGACTCAGTCTTGCCCCACAAACCCAAAATCACTAGGAGAGCTTTGGGATCCAAAAGTTATTTACTGATAGTCAGCCTAGCCCTCTGGCCAAAGAGCAAGATGAGAGGCCAAACTCTGAAAGGGGACCTTGTCAGTCTTGCTTTGGTCCACAAGGTCTGGCAGTTGTTTTGGGCAGCACACACTTCAGAGTTTTACATTCGATTTCCTACCTTGGGCATTTCAGGTTGTTTAATTTAACATTCTGATGCAAACACTTAAAAAACAGTGAATCTCCAGCCTTCACTCTGATCCAGGCAATGCTTTTTATTTTTGTTCTCTTTTTCCAACTGTTCTTGTCCTCAAGGTTGTAGTCAACTTTTTTTGTGAGGTGAGAGATCTGTTATTTTCTAAATGAGAACCTATCCCTCTGCATTAAATGGGTGTAATGTAGGATGTTAGAAGTTGTGACCCTTTATAATAGATTTTCTTCCATTTGCTTCACTGAAACTTCAAGGACAGCATTTCGAGTTTTCCTTCATGTTTTTACCTCACAGGTTGGCATGTTAGGATTATGAAACTAGAAAAGCTCTAGTTAGCTCAAAAAAACTGGCAAATAAGTACATTAAGTGCATAAAATCCTCCCATTCAACATATATGTTTTATATGAGCACAGCATCACTGAATTATAGCACAAAATCAATGTGATATACACTGCCTATATACGTTTTTTTCTGCCTTGCTTCTACTTATTCTCTCCTAGCATAAAATAAAATAAAATATAAAATAATTCTTTATACATTTTTCAATAAATGTACTTATGACATCTTTCTTATCAAATCAGTCTGACACTTTTCCCTTTCAAGCCTGACATGCCATTAAATTGATGTGTAAAGATTTTAAAAGCCTCATACCCCAACTTATTTTACACATTTCTTAATGGTATAATGTAAAACTGGCTTTTAAAAATTGAGACACTCTTGTCACATGCTTTAATTCTGTATCTTTAAGGGCTGCAATGTTTCATCTTTTAATCTGTCATAGTGACTGCTTCACTCATTAGTTGCTATGTCTGTTGATGGAAATGTATATTCACTGTAACCATGAAAATCGAACATTCATCCTCCTGCCTGAGGATATGTTTATTTTGAAACTAGAACTACACTGTGCTTCATTCATGCAATATTTACATGGAGCTAATTATGGATACTGTGAAATTTGCAGCTTCAGTAATAATGTTGACTATTACACCTACAATTTGATAATTTCTTGGTTTCCTTCTAAAAAAGTCTTATTCTGCATTCAAAAAGTTACACCTAATATGGCCTAAAGAAATCCAGTGTTAATGATTTTAAGGAATCTAATAAAAAATCCATAGATATGGGTTTTTTTATGGGAAAATATTGTAAGTTCTGAAAAGTAACCAGCAACGACCTCTTTCACTCTTTCTTTTCAAGAAATTGTATGAGAAACAGAGATGACTTTCAAAGCCTTAGAGCTTGTGTGCTGTTTGATAAGATATTGGAAATGGCAGAAGTCATAATTTCCAGCAGATGCAGCCAGGTCACATCACATCATTGTAGTACTGCCTTTAGAACGAGTAAGTGAAATTATGTGGCAGACCTCAAGTGAAGAATCAGGGATACAAGCAACCCTTTTGGGCTGTATAGTACTACTCCTGGTGGTGTAAGTGAAATCATCAGAACCATTCACAAAAATGAAACTCGCTCTGTGTGCAGAGCTGCATCCAGAAACAAAAAAGTTATTGAGAATGTTTTTTAAATCCTGGCATAACACAGTAGCTATAGCTATTGAGGAGTGTAGTTTTGTTTAAATGATGGTTCCCAAATCTCTCCAGGGACATTTCCTCATGAAAGCTCATTGTAGCAAATATATCTAGAAGCCACAAAGCTTTGATTGTCTAAGTAATTACAGTAGCCTCATCAAACTGGAAACATTTCTTTTATCATCCTAACAAGAAACACTCTAAAACACAAAACTGTATTTGTATAGCATTAGGAAATGCAAGGGGTTTAAATCTCCCATATTTTGCTTTAGGATTTTTCATAGTACTTACCAGAATCATTTTTTCACTCTACAGTCTCCTACATACATTTACAGACTTACCCCAAGTGAGTAAAAATACACAATGGTCATAAAATGTCTATTGTCCTGTGAAAGAAAATACAATACACAACAATTTCTCTTCAATCACAGTGACAAAATGTGTAGTCTCCTGGTGATATTCAATATTACCATGATGACAACTGTTACAGAGTAATATTTTCTTCCCCTCTGTTTCTTTTTGAGGATGAGGCAGAAATAGTTTGGTTAGTTTCTTGGGTTTTTTTTTTGTTTGTTTGTTTGTTTTGTACTTGTGTTCATAATTAAGTGTGTATGTTCAGAATTCTTTGAGATAAAAGTAATTTAGAGAAATTAATTTAGCTTTTAGCTGTCTAGTTTACTGTTTATTTTTGACTTTTTCAAGGGTAAGCCCTCCAGTAAAGAGCAAGTCTGTGTGAAATTTCTGTCTAGACCAGTGAAGTTTCTCTTAAATGATATTTTTACCTAGTGTAACATAAACTGGGGAGGCGCATGGAGCAAGATCATACGTCATAAGACAGGTGTTCCCCTTTTGTGGAGAAGCTGATAATGCCCTGGCTTACTACTCTCTGGGTCTCTTCAGAGTGTCATGAGATAAACACCCTAAAGATAGTGTTGAGCCTTCTCCAAAAACTCTTGGTAGGTGCTATCAGCCTTGGAGTAAAGTTTCATGAGGAACAGATCCCTGCCACTAGGCACTATTGGACTTAGAACTAAGTCATCCTGCAAGCAACCTGTTTTCTTCAACACTGCTTATCTGGGTCTATGCATTTCAACTGAGCAATTTATTTCAACTCCTCTAATTCACATAAGCCAACATTAGGACAAGTCTAGGCTCATTTTTGTGGAATAAAAGGTTATGATTTTCAGTACAGCATTAGAAGTATAATTCAAAAAGGACACCCCAAACAGTACATCCTGTTCTGTTTCTAACCTGAGGAAGATTTTATGTAACCAAAAGAGTGTTTAATTTTCCTGAACTACATCAGTTTGTCTGTTCAGAAAAACAATTACTGTCAGCTTACTTCACCTGCCACTCTTGTTCTAGCTGCGAGTCATGGATTCTCTTAGGCTTTTTCCTGATACAACCTTATTTTTCCCTGGACCAACAAGTGCTGTGCTTTTGCTTAGCCTTGAAATGCATGTTAACAGTTAGTCTAGGTGATCACTGACTGATCTTCTGAAAGGGACGATGCTAGGACACGTAAATTGTCCAAAAACTGGTGATTGAATTCTTTCATTTGATTATTTTTCTCACGAGCTGATTTGCATTTTGACATTTGCATAAATCATAGGAACCATTACGTTTCTGAGAGTGTTACAATGTATGTAATGTTTTTTTTTTATTCATAAAGATCACAAATAGCATATTACTTATAAAGCTGTCTAAGCTGGCCTTTACAGTCTCTTGAATCCCACTCTTTTTGGGCAGATTTGGATTTGGGTTATAGTGATCTTGAAAGTAACGAGAAGAATCTGGAACTGGATTTGATTTCTTAGGGGAAGGCTCTCTGCAGACAGAGGCTGCCTGTAATATCCTATCACTTTTTAAACAAACAGTGATAGTATGTTATAGAGCGCTTGCTGTGGCTTGATGGACCCGGAATTTTTCCAATCAGCCACCAGCCATGAATTTTGTCAACGTGTAGACCTTCACAAGCAGTTGCTGTAGACACAATTGGATCTAAAAGAGTGGGAAACAGTCAGCTGACCAGACAGAGGTAAAAGAGAATGGGGTTTGTGTTAGAAATTCAGTAAGACTTCACTGCTTGAACAGAATTAGCAGTCTAACACCAGGTGGTCTTATAATAGTTGAGGAAATTACAGTTCAGGAGACAGGTACCCACTTGCTTTTTCCGTCCAACATTTCTATTTGTCCAGCTACAGCTGCCTTTCTATAGACAGGCATGTTACTAATCATACTGGCTGGAGAGAGGCACAGAAACTAACATGGTCCCCAGAGACTTGCCTCACCTTTGTGTTCTCTGGTTGTGGCATCATTAAAAGCACTAATCCAGTCCCTCTGAATTCGGGGCACTACTTAGATATAGCCTTTCACCGAAGAGGAAATCAGAAAAGAGAAATGCAAAAATAATCCACATCCAGTGTAGGATTTTCCTTCGGGGAAGTCTCAAGTAATTGTGTGTTATATGTGTCTCTCCAGCCAATTATAGGCATTCACTCAACTGCTTATGTCTGAATTTGTCAGGTTTCTAACGTAATATATAAATCTGTTCCTGCTTGACTCCAAAACCACAGCTGGTTTTGATCAGACTCCTATAAAAAGGAAATTTCAATTAGCAGCGATCCAAACATATTCTGGAGGTATATTTTTACGGCTGCTTGACGAATAGCACTCTTTGTTCGTAAGGGTGCGTGTGACTCTCAGATGCAAGGCAGCCAGAACTGTGAGTCATCACCACAAGCACAGTACTTTGTTGCAGAGGTCACATTCTGCCAAAACCAGAGGAATTAGCTAGCCAGATTGAATTAGCGGTTGAAACACATTAATTTATGCTACATAAATGTTATTGTGGCCCTGTGGGCAAGTACTTAGGTCATATGCTTTATGAACTATTTGCACCGAGAGGGCTTTCCAGCTGTAAATCAGCTTCGCAGCGCAGTTTCGCAAAGCGTTCCTGGCTCTGCACGGTGCTCCCCCCTGTCCACACCGATTCCATCTCTTGGCACACTGACTGCTCGCCATTCTGCACGTGCTTTACAGGATTTCCTGCAAAAGGAGTGGATCAGCAGCCGGGGCAGAGCTGGGGCTGGGTCTGGTGGAGGAGCCGGGCCCTGGGCAGTCTCCGGTGGCGCTCGGGGGCAGCTGCGGACCTGCGGCTCCAGGCGCCCGGCAGCAGGCAGGGCTGCTGGAGCTGGTGCAGCTGTGTGGAAAATGGAAACCTTGGTATCGCAAGCACACGTACAACCCAGCCCCTGACAGGGCTGTTTCCCTTCTGGGGGAGGAGGGGAAGTAGATACACTTTTGGCCACATTATTTCAGAGTGAGAAAAAGTAGAAGTGTTTTCTCGCTTCAAATTATGGTAACTGAGGACACATGCCAAGAAAGAATTATGCATAAAGATAGTGTTTTAACTTGTTTTTTTGTGTTTGGATATGTCTCTGCCAAAAATCTGACAGAGCCTCATTGTTGCAGCTTTTTCATCATGAAGCCATTGACTGCACCCAGCAAACATTTCATAAATAATGAAGTAATTGGGGGCATTTAGTGTTGTCTGATCGTGTCAGCAGTTGCATGTAACACAGTCTACTTTCCAGCAAACCAGGTAAATGCTACAGCAGTGTGAGAAGGGAGGCAGTGTTGGTCTCCAGAGGGGAATGGTTTTTTTAAACAAACATGTTTCACTCAGACCACTAATTCCATCCTTTTTTTTTTTTTTTTCTTTATGCCTGCCTTTGCACAAAGGATTGTTTGTTTTCCTATTCATCTTTGTTCAGCTCAGCAAGCAGATTCACTCCCTTGCACCACTGCTACTGCGATGCTGAATCACACTGCACATACATCTTCCCCCACAGAGTGCCACAACACGTCTCCTCTTGTTTTTAAATGTAATACAGCCAGCACCTTTATGGGTATCTCCAATGCTGATGTTCTCAAGGACACAACAACCCCGTTTCTGATTCCAGACTGCAACCACTTTTACCCAAACTCTCCCTGGTTTCTGGGCTTGTTGATTTAGGAATCTTGGACATTAATCATCTGGTGTAAATGACATTTTTCTTTATGCTGAATATTTCAGCAGGATCACAAAAAGAATGTTTTTATAACATTAAATATTCATAAAATCATGCTAAAATAGTTAAGGGGATGTGAAATAGATGAAGATTTGAAAGCATAAATATTTAATATTTTAATAGCTTTTCATATGAATTTTTTTTCATGAACCTAGTGCTGTTACCATACATCTGTTATTTGAATAGGGAAACTATTATTCTTTTAAGTGTTTTCTATTAAAAATGAAAACGTTTACTCTACTTAATAGCAATTTTGTTTTGCTTAGCTTATGAAAAAGAAAAAATATTGAGGTCTGAGAACTGCCAGCCCTGCTTATTTGAGTGATCTCCATTCACCCTGCTGCTAAAACACTCCTGTGTTGACTGCTTTTAGTGCAGGAACCCATTTACCATTACAGGATTGCAAAACAGCTATTAAAACTCCCAGAGCGTAATTTTTCTGCATAAATACCTTTTTCTAGAAAGTAAATAAATGATCATCCAAAGTGAGGTTGATTTTCAGCAATGATGAATCCATATGTTTCCCATTAAACCTGTCTTCTGAAAACTCATGTCAGGAAGAAAAATCTTTATCAGTGACAAAAGAAATTCTTGTGAGACTTATGTGAGTTTTTCCTTTTTTTTTTTCTTTCAAGTGCCCTTCTCTGTGTGAAACCAGAACCGCTGCATGTTTGGTGGGGCGGCAATGGTTATGTGTTTCCAAAGAAATTGTTTCATCAATAGAAGCAGTAGACTAGACGTTTGCTATGTTTCATTAATTGGGTTAAAGAAGCAGGGATATTTATGACAATTATTTGGGAAGCTGTGTAAAAAGATAGCCAGGCAAACCTCTATAATCCACTTATACCTCACAGAAGCCAAAGGGTTGAACAAGCCTATTAAACAAGCTATATGCCTGTCTGTTTGGAGGAGCTGTTAAATCATGAATCTCTGCACAGTACCTGAGGCAAGTCTGTTAAGAAAGATGTTTTGTAGAAGATTTCTGTTCTATTAAGGATGAACATAAAGTAGAATAATTTAAAATGTGTCAATAACTCAAGGCAAAAATCCTTAATGCAAGAAGCCACATCTTCTTAACTTGTAGTCAAGCATACCCAGTGGTAACTAGTAGGTGGAGCATTACTCAAGGGATCAAAAATCATTTTTTGGATAGATTGTGTGACAGGTTTTTAGCAAAAATATCCCACCATGGTTTGTTATTGTGTTGTTTCTCTAGAATCCAGATTTCAGCTTTAAAAATGGAAATAATAATTATTTTCTGTCAACTTTTCCTAAGAGAGAGGCTGAAAACTTAGCTCCCTTTTCAGCTGGTTGAATCTATAGAGTGGAGATATTTTCACATTTGGTTATTGGAAGGGAATGCGCAGTTCTTCACCTCTTCTGGGCACAGATGCTTCTGGACGTGGTCTATGCAGTGCAGTGTGCTGGCTGGAGTAGGTGGTGACAGTAATTTAACACAGAGTTTCACGGTTTCTGACAACTCGCTTCGTGCTCCCTCTCACTAATGGTGTCACAATGCCATCTGCCCCATCCTCAGCCCCAAACCCTGCACAGCTGCCTGAGCATCCTCGATGCACGCCCCAAACTGTTTCTGATGGCACATTCCCATGGCTTTGTGGACAAACAGCTTTAATTCGGCCCACGCTCCCCTCTTTCAGCTACATTGCATCCGCGGCAGAGGTTTCTCCAAAGCCATGCTGTTGAGCAGGGCTGTGCACTGCTCCTGCCTGGGACTAGCAGGTGTGCACCAGAGAGAGCAGGCAACGTGGGCCAGGCCTGGAGACTGCCTTCTAAACAGTAAACACAGACAGAGGAGGAAAAACACATATATATAATTCAACAGATAGGTTTTACTGACTATCTCCAGGGGGTGAAACCAGCTAGCCTGACTTTATGTTCCCCTTTTCAGAATCGATGTTTTCCACCTCCTGGCTGTAACATGTCCCACGGCACACTCTTCAGTTGTATTTGCTCTGTGTTCTTCCTGAAGCTTTTCATGGATAGTGCTTGAATGAGGAGAGAAAAACAGGCCAAGGTACAGGTCAAAAAAGAGTGGGAAAAAAAGGTAAGAAGCCTATCCTAATGGTTATACCTGAATTGTCTAGATACACCACAGAAGCTTTAATTAAATACTCTATATGTAGTAATTTCTTGGCAGTTATGATTGATTTATCATGCGTTACATCTGGTCTTAATTTACTGCATTGCATTTATACTACTGTTTTGTTTTTGTCACTTATGTGCTGCATATTAGCAATGAGTTCTTGTGGTCTGCAGTTTTTGAGTTACATTGTGCAAAACACTCACTCTACAACTCGAAACCAGGTGTTTCAATATGAAAGCAATTCACTCCAGGATTTACACAAACCACTGGTTTAGCAACCCATAGAGTTTGTCAAAATGTATTTGTATGTAGAAATGTTTTCTAAAAATGATAGTGTCTCTCTGCAATGAATTTTCAGATAAGCGTGTTTATAATTTGTAATATAGCTAATCTTGTAATTATTTATCATATCAATTAATTGTGTTTATGTATTTTAATACACTTGCCCTGAATCCTATGCCAATAATTTCAACTCAAAACAAAATCAAAAGTCCTAACAATCTTAATTGTGTAACCTATTCACTTTGATCCTGTATTCTAGGCTAGTGGAAAGGGTTTTAAGATGCATGCTAATTCACAGGGGGAAAAAAAGAAGTTCCTAGGATGACCATTAAGTTTAAAAAGAACATGAAGCACAGCATGGTTGTGATGTAAGATATTTAAGATGTTAAGTGTCAGGACTTGTGTGTCTGCTTGAGAGATCAATGTACTTGTTTAGCTCAAAATGCTGGCAAATTATTACAGAGACCACTTAATAGAAAAATCATCTCAGTCACGGAAGCATTGAAGTGAGTATTCTGAACCATAATAAATTTCAGTATATTCATTGTGTCAAGCACACTGACAAGGTCACCAAATGCAAAGGAGGTGTTGCAAATATTTTTAGTATGTTCATCACATCAAAGTGATAAAAATGTTCATGATATCTCAGGAAGGAATTAAATGATTGATGGAAATTCAGAAAAAAAACATTTAAATACCTTAATTATTGTGCATCTTTTTGGTGGTAATAGTTAATGTGGAATTTCTCCTTTTACTAATGTGTGTATATATGTTTGTATTTTCTGGAGGTCATTGGTGTATTTCAATCACAAGTTATACACTTAACATTACAAACGACCTTCGATTTTTGGAGGTTCTGTGAAACTGAATGGAATCTGATCTTGTTTGCATAAACTTTAATAATAACGATATCAGTATTAAGCTGATTTCAGTGAAGTTTCCATTGATTTCTTTTGGGATCAATATCCAGTTCCTGTTGATAAAAGAGGTTGTTTCATCTGCCCGTCTTACAAAATGGATATTTTCATTTTCTTCTGTTTGTTTTGGAGGGTTTTTTGTCTTTGGATTTCAGTATTGTTATTTCTGAATCTTGTTTTTATTGCTTTCTCTTTCCTTTAAAACAAGCCCTCCTCTTTGTCTTGCTACCACAAGAAAGCAAAATGCTTCCTGGGCTGCATCAAAAGCAATGTAGACAGCAGAGAGGGAGAGGGAATTCTGCCTCCCTACTGATGCCACCCCACCTGGAACACTGCATCCAGCTGGGTCCCAGCACAGGAGGGACACGAACCTGTTGGAATGAGTCCAGAGAATAGACACCAAGATGATCAGAGGAATGGAGCACCTCTCTTATGAGAAAAGGCTGATAGATTTGGGGCTGTTCAGCCTGGAGAAGAGAAGGCTCTGGGGAGACCTTATGGTATCCTTTAGCACCTAGAGGGAGCCTACAAGAAAGCTGGACAGGGTCTTTTTACGAGGGCACGTAGTAAAAGAATGAGGGGCAAAGACTTTAAGCTGAAAGACTTAGGTAGGATATTAGGAAGAAGTTATTTCCTGTAAAATGCACTGAAACAGGATGCCCAAAGAATCTGTGGCTGTCCCACGCCTGAAAGTGTTCAAGGATGGACAGGGCACTGAACAACCTGGTCTAGCAGAATGTGTAACTCCCCACTGCAGAGGGCTGGAATGATGTGATCTTTAAGGTCCCTTCCAACTCACACCATTCTTTGACTCTATTATTCTGTGATCTTTGGTCCTGCACTTTTGCAAGGTGCAATATTCAGTGGTGGGACAGGCTTGAGGCCCTCCTACATACCAAGTCTCCTTCTTGCTCCTGCCACATGCCACCAGTGTGCACCCTTGCTGCCTCACCAGCTGTTCTGGGTGACCATTCCTGTGACTTTGAATGGACAGCTGGTACCAACACTTTAAAATACATATTTTACTCATTTGTTTTTCAAAAGAAAATTTCTTCAGTACAATTCTGCCTGGAATAGCCAGTGGTAGCGTGCTGTAGCAAGAGGGCAGTATGCAGAGCTAGTGCTGCTAGCAGAAACTGTTTTGTGAAAATAACCCTGCTTTCTACTAAAACTTTATAAAAAGCAATGTATGAATGGCTCACAGTTAAAATATATCTCTTTTTAAAATAAAAAATAAACCAAACTAATAGATACGGAACTTGGTATCAGGTAAATCTTGGATGCACATAGTCAAACAGAAATGTAATTTTAGCCTTCACTATTAGGAACCCAGGAACATCAGATAGGCCTAAAATATGGGTCATTTTTTAGCTATGTATAGGTGGTTAAGAAAAGGATGGTAGAGGTATTGAGTCTCTGTTCCTGGGGCTCAGGCGCTGACAATGCTATGGAGAAAATGGTTAGCTTCTGACTGGTTTTCCTTGTACAGATTTCTGATGAGTTTGGATACTTTGAGTGAGAAAAAAGGAAGTGAAAAAAAAGTTTCAAGTCTCAGGTATCTTAGATCCCCAGGATCCCATCTGGTGGATCTTAAGTGTACATTTTTGTGGTAGGGTGACTATTTGGCTGCCAGATGTCCAGCAAGTTCTTCTCAGCAGGACAAAGGGAGCAAACACAATGAAAGAGATTGTGAGTCGAGATAAGTGCAGGGAGTGATCACCCACCAATTAACTACATAGGCAAAAAAAAAAATTGGCTCGGGGAAATTAACATCATTTATTATTAATTAATAATAGAGCAAGATAGTGAGAGATAAGAAAACCTAAACCCACCCTACCCTCACCAACCCTGCTTCCCTCACTCAATTTCACTCTTGATCGTTCTACCTACCCCAGCAGCACAGGGGAAGAGAGAATGGAGGTTTCAGCAGCTTTTTTCCACTTCTTTTTTCCACTATAATAAATATATTATCACAGAAACACTACCACTGTCATTGAGGGACTCAGCTTCGGCTCGCATCAGGTCTGTTTTGGAACTGGCTCTGCTGAACATGAGGGAAGCTTTTGGTGTCTTGCCATAGAAGATGCCTCTGCAGCCCCACCTCCCTCCCCTACCAAAACCTTGCTAAATAACCCAAAGACAATGAAATAAAGGAGTAAACCTATAGTCTGTTATTTGTTGTGTCCAGTGCTTCAAGCAGAAAGGGTCAGGGCCTGTCCTTAAACACTAATAGAAACAAAGCACACAGCAACATAATAAAAAGAGAGAAAAACACTGCGGAGGTAAGGAAGACTGGGGTTTTTGAAGTGTGACCTCCCTTTTGTGTAGTTTGGAGGGTTTGGTTTGGTTTATTTTTTTAAGTAGGTGTAATCAAACTGAAGCCTACCAGAGAAATTGGAACAAATGGTATCAGTTTTGAAAGACTTAGGAACTGTGATGTGTAGATTTGAATCTGTGAATCCTAATTTATGGAAAGCCATTTGGACAAAACAGCGTTGAGTATTATAGGTTATCCTTCTTTTCTAGTTAGAGTATATCCTTATCTATGTTTCAGTTATCAAAGACATCCGTAAATAGCAACCATCTTTTGTATTGTCAATGAAAGTTTTGAGATGTCTCTTTTTTGATGAGTGAATGAGACACTTGGAAAACGCAGTATTACAAAGATAAGCATTGGGAAATGTGCTTAGCTGGAGGTAAATATCAAGAGCTGGGAAGAAAGGAAAGCACTGGGAAGAAATCTGTTGGCACTGACGTATTTGACTTAGTTACTTCTTCCAAAAACAGCAGTAGCTCAGACATTGAATACTAAGTTGAAATCCAATTTGAGGCAGTGAGAATAAAGGACATTATAACATACTTAGCAACTTTTTTTTTATTCCTTCCTCTCAAAAATTCTCTGGTTTTGAAAATATGCCAATCCAGATGTGCAGCCTCTTGACCTAGCTGATTGCTTTTATGAGTCATTTGATAAAGGCTGGGAAAAGAGAATTAAAGTAAAGAGAATTAAAGTAAATTGCAGCTAAATCTTGGTAATATAGACTGGAAATGGTTATCACTCTTTAACTTTGCGGAGTTTGTCTAATGCAGATTACAACAGTTCTACAAAGAAAACTGCAACTTCTTACTGTCCCCTCTTCTTTCAGAGGTTCTGGGTTCACACTGAATTTGACTATTGTCAGGATAACAGCTGCTTGAGAGGTTTTGAAAACAGTCTTAACTGTAAATGCAATGAATAAAATTAAAGAAATCTCTCCTTGTTTATACTCAGTGATACCCAACTATTTCCTAGTTTTACCTTAAATTGCTTCACTGTCTCAATTTGCTGTCAAGTATCTCTGAGTTTTGAAAATTTAACAAGATTTCAGGAACCCTAAGTTCATGACTCTTTTTGGTAAAATGTTGTGCAGTTACTTTGCTGAGATAGAGTTCCTTATATATTGACAATGATTTCTTTTTCTCCCTCCCATGCACAAATGGCAAGAGTTATATTTAGGTGTGCCAAAATAAACAGTAAAAAACCATGGGAAATAGGCAGCTTTCATTTTTTCTTAATTGCAGGCTTATTCCAATGATGTTGACTCAAGTTAATTATTGGAGGATCTCCTTTTTATTTCATTCTGTATGTTATTTGTTGACATATCAAGTTTATCTCAATTAGGGAAAATGTATTTCTGTGTTTGTCTTTAAGTCATTTCAGCATTAGCTTTAAAACTGACAGATTAGTTCTATATTGATATAGAGTCAAGGGTAGTATGTAATAGGGCACATGATTTATATTGACCTGATGAACTGTGGTATTTAATTTGCAAAATGTTTGTCTGGCCTTTTCAATGCAAATATTTTCTAGGTGTGATGCTATTTTGCATACAAGTAAGGTTATTCTGTAGTACCACAATCCAATTTATATAATTTCCAAATGACTCTTTTAAAATGTTTTAAAGTTGCAAGTGAAAAAAGTTTGATTTCCCTTTTTTTATCATCACGTTTCATCATTTCTTTGAAATCACAGCTCTAGTATGGAGAATAGATAAAATACATACAGGGAAGATCTTACACAAGCTTAAGAAGATCTTCAAATAAGCAAGAATTATAATCACAAATTCCCATGTCTTTCTGGGGCATCTGTCTGCATGGGCCTTCTGAGGTAAGACCAGTACCTTCTATTTTCAACATAATTTTTAAGATAGAACATATCACGGTTTTATTTTAGAGCACCACTAACACATGCAGAATTGTTTCAGCACTGCAGACTCATTTTTACCATGCTGGAATGATTCTGTGTTAATCACCTTTTTTAAAGGAGAAAGAAAAGTAAACATGGTGTTTCCTGAGAATAGGTGAAAATTAAATTACTGGACACAAACTCAGGATTACATTGGTAGGTAACAATCAGTTTGTTTTCACCTGACACTTTCAAGTAATGTAATTGACACTGTAAACCTGACCACGTTTAAATAAGAAAGAAAATCAGCATTTGATCAGCAGACTTGGAGCAGATGTAGAAGGGAACTAAGTGTATTTATTTTGCTATACTTCATAAAGTAGCTGGATCCATCAGATATGTTCAGCTTGTATCTGTACTGTGTATCTTATCTATATGCATATTTAAGGACAGATAAATCAGCAAATTGATTATCTTGTTAATCTAATCTAAAACCCTGTGGAGTAGACTTCTCTATTCCTATGCATAGTGTGAAGTGTATTTTCACACTTCTGGAGAATTATATTTTCTGTGCAGTCTTGTATTTTGGCAGGCTTTGTTTGAGACAAGGGGAAGTTTATGTGTATTATGCATGTTTATGTATATGTAGTGTTAAGTGAACAATTATGAATATGTCTGTAGAAGTCATAGTGCACCTGAAGAAAAGCAGGGCTGAACATAAATCACGACCCTGCTGTTAACATGCTTTATCCTCACTTTCTCTTCTTTTCTTCTTTGCTTTTGCAAAGGAATGGGGTTTGGATCTGTACAATTAGATGACAGCACTTGTTCCATGCTGCCACTTTCAGGGGCATGAAGTCACTCTGCACCTCTGCTTCCACTCTCGGGTACTCAGGGTCCCTCTGTGGCCATGCTTGGAGCTGCTGGCTCTGCATGGTGTGTTCACTCCTGCTCTTTTGTGTGCTTTTCGACATGGAAGGCTTGCCTCCCCACAGGTGTTCTCCCAGTGAGTGATAACACACATTACTGCAATGATGCAATTCTTTGTAATTATGATGCAGCAAACAGCTGGTATTAGGAGAGTTTGAAAGGGCCATTCTTGGGAAAAAAAAGAAAAAGCCATCTTACAAAAAGAAAAAAGGAAAACACTAAAAAAATGCTAATGCTTCACTGTAAGCTTCTGCAAAATGCTAGAATTACCCCCCAATGCCTCTTTGTTCTTCTGCAGCATGGTGTAACTATGGTGACACTTTCTTTCTTTGTAATATTAGTCTAGGGCTCCCTAAACTCTGAGCAGAATATTAAATCAGATCTGATTAAATTGGGTTCCCTTGATAGAGCAGAAGATTGCTTAAACCTTTCTAATTTGTGACCTATGATTGTGCTCAGTTAAATGTGATATTAAGGTCAAGGTCTAACATAAAGTCACAGAGTACACCACAAATTCATTACTACATTTTAATTCATGTAGTGACACATCTAAGAACATGCTTCTTTACCTTTGACCCTCCGATGTAAAGGAAATCCATCTGTTCTTACTAGGTTATGCAAACCCCTGGAGACTAGATTACCAGGACTGTTAAGGATAAAGAAGGTCACGATAAGGAGACATCTGTATAAATACTCTGTCATTAATATTCTCCTTCATAATGAATGTCAGCAAAAAAATAAGGACCACAATCAACAATGTCTCATGACAACTTTCAGAGCAGAGGACACATTGAGGGGTATTTATAACGTCCAGTTCACGTTGGTCTCTTGCTTATGTACAATTAAGTGGACAAAATAAGGCACCTAAATTTCCTCTGCAGTTAATAGCAACAGGTACCCTCAAGGCAGTGATTCACCACCAGTTAGATGCTGAGGAGGCAATACAAAACCTGTTTTGTTCTGAAAAACAATGCATGTCAGCAAGATGGAATGGACACTGAGCAGCAAGAGAAAAACTGAAGGAGAAAAGAAAGTACTAAATTATAGTGACAATTAGAAAGTATTTTATGATAAGAAGTCCTGTCCACATTCTTTTTATGTACACCACATTTATTTGCCTTATCCTCTACATGAGTATTTTCAAAGGTTAAAAAAGGAGCATTTATTCTTTCTTTGCAGTAGCTATTCAGCCGGTACAAATGTTATGTATTTGGTCGTATCTTGTTCTTTAGCACTGTCAACTGCCTGTCAATCTTCATATTTGCAAAAAAGAAAATATACCAGCCACCCCACTGTGCTGAATGTGACAGCATTGTAATGTCAGAGGACCACGAGACAGGTGATGGTTTATGATAGAAATAAATCTTTTATGAGAGCAAACTTGGGAGAATTGCATGCTTTTGTAGGGGATATATAGCTGCACAGCTATCACTGACAATCTCTTCTCAAATGCATCAGTTTCATAAGGCAAGGTTTTCATTGTGTCTAATCATGTATTGTGTCACTGGGGGGGGGAAGAAGGTATATGCTCTTTGTATTTATACAATATGTAATACATATGTGTGTATAGATATGTTCATGCTTTCTTACATATTTGAAAATAATTAGACTCATTTAATGATCCTGAAACTGCTTGCACCTTTACAGTACAATTCTGATTGCTACACAGGCAGCAATAGTTCTTCTGCATATTGCATTCTGAAACAGGACAAAGTGCTTTCTGGCAAAAGACTTTAACCTGAATGGGAGGACTTGGAGTTAAATTGTATTTCTTGATATACAGTGGGATATTGCATTTTTGGGGTTCTTTTAATATGTTGCCTGTAACTAGGTCACAGAATCATTTCAAATTTTTTTTCTCAATATGTTTAAAAGAGTCCTATCCTCACAGAAAGCCACACACCCTACAGCCAGGTAAAATCATTTGAAGGATTTTATTATGAGATTTCATTTTCAAAGTTATGTTATTCCACAATAAAAATAATTGTTAAGAATCAGACAAAGCTCACAAACCTCTGATTTTCATTCAGGGAAAAAACCTGGATGTGTGTCAAAATTTTTATTCCAGAAAGCCACAATGTCATAACAAACCTAGAAAATAGAGTTGCAATTCTAGTCTCCCCTCAGCTGTTTATCTAAATATTATATGGCACTTTTGTAATTAATTTGCTAGCCTGACTGCACATGAAATTATGATTAAAAACTCCACCCAGTTTTTTTCTCTTTAAAACAGGAATCATAGAAGTTAAAATGAGTGCTCAAGGCAGTCAGTTCCACAAATGTACAGCCTTAATAAGAAAAAAACTGAAATTTCTTTTTCATATCCTCTGAAGTTTTATGCAGTTGTATGCAACACTTTCCACTTCATATACTTATGATATTTTTCCTGTTTCATATTGCAGTTGCTTATTTGACAGCTGCTCTGTGCTATAGCTGGTTAGGCCTTTACAATGGATCCATGGCAAGGGTCAGCACACTGTCATTCCACCCAAAGGGCAGACCATGGGTGGCAGTGTCTTTGTTAGCAAGGTAATCATATGACAGGAAAATTGTTTAGCTTGATAGCTGCTACATGATACAGCAGTGGGCTTTCAGGTCCACACGCTGAAGCCTGGACAAAGAGCTGTGAAGCGGAGGGAAAATACATGTGTTTAGTTTTACACCGGAAAAAAAAAAAAAAAAAAAAAAAAGCTGATTCTACCTCTTGCGTGAAGATCTGTGCCAAACACCCTGCAGAAATGCCTCACAATTCTGTCTAGCTGCATAAGGGCAGTGGTTAGGGTGCTTCAATGAACCAAAAAACATGACTGCCTTGCGTGTGACATCTGTTTTAGTCTCATGGCACTAGGTTGGAGTGCAGGTAAAAAAAGAATACACTGACAAGCAGATACATGGAAAGGATCCCAGTCTAGCCTGGTCACAGCTGAACTTAGTGTCCAGTAAATTCCATCTACCATTCCTGGAAAGTGAAACACATTATTTCATACACTCTTTTGCCAAATAATCCCTACTAGTAAAACTATAGGCTCCGTAGGTTTCAGCCTGGGGGTGTTTCTTTTGTTAGGTGTCTGAGTTGTGTTTCCTGTCTATCATGTTTGAGCTAAAACCTCAAATTTCATCTTTTTGCACAAGCACATGTTTTTGGAGGCCTCTTTCTGCCTCATTTTTTAATAAAATGTATGATTATTAATTTAAAAAGTCAGAGGAAGGAGCAGGAAGAAGGGGATTTCTCAACCCAAACAAATTCCCTCATTCACATTTTTTTACCACTGTTTATTTGCATGTGGTTTTTCACGCTTTTTTTAAAACCCTCTGAGTCCCATCTGGCAAGCAGCACAAAATGTCTCTCCCCAAAACTCCCACTCTAGGAATGCTGTGTGATGCCAAAGCACAGGATGTGTTAATGTGAAGGCCAGAGCTAGCCTGCTCTGCTGTCAGTTCATCCCCTGCCAAGCCTTGCTCTCCACAGCACAGACACAGGCAGTGGACAAAAGTCAACAGACGCAGCTCAGATCAGCAGTCAAAGGTTTGAGAGCTATCCAAATGCTCATCCAAGTGGCCAGGCGTTTGAACAGATCCACAGCAGTGCTCATGGGCCTACTCCAACAGCTCGCCGTAAGGTTTGGAGGCCTCGGAGCTCTCCCTTTGCAGAGTTTCCCTTCCCTCTTCCCTTTTGCGAGAGCCACTGCCCACCGTTGTTTGTTCCCCTGGGCAGCCTGGGGTCTCCTCTGTCCCCCTGGGCCAGGCTGACCTCTCCTGCGTGGCTCGGCTCTGCTGTGGCAGGAGCAGGGAGCTGGGCTTCCCACTTTTTTGGCACCGGAGCTTCTTCCTACGTTTTTGCAGGCTGTGAGAACTTGAACAACTGAAATATTCCTCTGGCATCAAACAGGGCTGTAGCCTGTTGGTGCTTTCATACAGGCCTGGGAATTTGCTGTGAGATCCCATAAAGGGAACGGCTGAAGGACAGATCTGCTTTTTTCTAGGTTAATGGCTTAGCATCTTTTTATTTTTCCATACACAAGCCCAGTCTAGCCTGTTGGACAGGCAGAAGATCTGCCACTAGCAGGGTTTTAAATAGAATAATCTGAGCCATATTAGTGGCTGTAAGGCAAAGTCTGGATCATTATGTCTAAGTCTGTGTAGTAATTTTTTTTTCCACATTGAAACTGAAGTCTTTCTAAACAATCACCCTTCATCTGAGTTGCTTCAGACTGAGTGGCAGAAGAGGAAAAATTAGGGAAACAGATTTAAATTGCTGTTTACTAACAGATCTATTGGTGAAAATAATCTGTATTTCTCTCAGTATTTTAAGAAGTGGAGAAAATTACTGTGAATCTCACCACAGTTAAGAACAGTTTTAAAATAGCTGTGTGTTTGTAATTGATTTTATAAATATCTATATCAATTTATATATTTATGTAGATATCAATTTTAGCAAAAAAGTGATATATGCAGAGTACTCCTCTATTTTATCAATTTTCCTTCCTAGAAATTAAACCAAAAAAGAGGCTAAGAAACAGAATCCAAAATCCTAAATGTAACTAGCTAATTGCAATTTCACAAGGAAAATGAGAGCCAAAACTATTTCACTAAAAAGTAGTAGGTCTTAATTTTTACCATTAATTTTTTGTTTGGTAATATGGAAACAAATTGTGCAGAAGTGTTTCAGGTGTACATTCCAGAGGGTCTGCACATTTAGAAACTATGATAATAGAACAGAAATCTTTCTCTTGGTAGTAAACCTGTAGCAAATATGTTATTCAAAGACTTGGAAATTGAATGACCCTTTTTGGAGAATAATATATAGTACAATCTCAAAAAGATTTGTACAGACTAAAAAGGGACCTGAAAACACAGTCTTATTAAGAAATACAGGTTCCTTGGATGTATGTGTGTATAAAACTCTGTAAAACCTCTTATAGAAAGTAATATCTACATTTTTTAATATTTTAATTTTTTTATTAATTAAATAATATTTTTCTCTTTTCACTCAAGACTGTACTTTAGAAAAGACAATTTTGCTCTGAAAGGTGGTGGTGGACATCTCCTTTTGGTCTTTCCTTTGGCCTTTAAGTCTTCCCCACTCCATGCTCCATCACTCAGATTGCCATACTAGTTTTTTGCCCCTCCTGAAAAGCTTCGTCCCATCTCCAGGAATTGTTTTCCGAAGTCAAGGAACACTAGACAACCTGTCCAAATGACCTATCCTTTAATTGTGCCCCCTGCTCATACAAATTAGCACAGCTGTAGTGTCCCTAAAAATGAGTCAATTCTAATCATACTAGAACACTCTCCTTTAAATCTACAGAATATATTAGTGTGCAAATTATTTTAAGCTTAGGGCTGCTGAGATTTACTTACTAGAAAAATCTGCCAAAAATTATTCACTTTTTCTTTCCTAAAATAAGCAACATGGATACAAATCAACATAGTCTACAGACTAGGTGGAAAACCACACCAGTCCATTTAACTGTGCTTTACATGTGAGAACTAAAATTTTTAGGAGGAAGGGATGATAAGCAGCGTGTGTAAGTAGATGCACTGGAAAAGTGAATAAATATTGTGTTAGTTAGAAACATATGTGAAAACAAAAGGGAGGAGGGTACCATGACAAGGAAAACAGTTAAGTGATTAAATTATCCATGTGGTTTGCTATAACTCTTTTTAGAATTTGTCTGTCTTTACATTATTAGCAAAACCTATTGAAGATTAAATATTTCAGAGCAGAGTATGTTGTTGAATGATTTGAAAAGGAAGAGAGCTGGGGTATGAAACAGGCCTGAATGAGTGAGGAATATGATGCTGAAAAGGCTGGATAAAATACAAGGAAATGACAGAGGGAGACGCAGCACAGAAATGCTGCGAAAATTGAGGGTGTCCATTTTGAAGGCAAAATTTAGATATGTAAATTAAAAGTAGGGAGGGAAAAAATTGGTAAGACTTGTAGGCAGGATAGGCATCGTCAGAAAGATAATGAAACCTTTACTGTCTTTTTTGGGGTATCCTAGATGCACCCTTGGGCTATAAAAAGTCAGAGAAAAGTTAGAGAAAAAAATGACAATTTTTATTTATATATTGTAAGAGATTAAGGAATAGATTTAAGAATATACATGTGGTCAATGAAATAAAAAATGAAACGCAAAGTGTGAACTGAGAGCACAGGATGAAAATAATGCACAGAATGAGAAATGCTGTTTATTCTTAGATGTTTTAGAAGACATGTAAGTTTGAGTTGAGGAATGAGCGAGGAATGGAGGCTTACAGATGAAGAGAGAAAGACAGGAATCATTAGGACAAAAGAGACTGCATAAGCCTTCGGCACCTTCTACAACTATTAATAAACTATTAAGCCATTAGTGATTTTCCTGAGCTTCACTGATCTTTGGGTCAGATGTTCTGTGGAAAGAGCAGAGAGTCAGACAAGAGTCCAAGGAATGGTCAGGGGAATGGCTGCTCTCCTTTGTCGGGAAAGATGAGGACCATGAAGACAGCAATGTTGGTTGATGACTTGTTATTGTGGGGTTGAAATTAGCATGAATGGGATGGATGAGAGATGAAAATTAGGAGCTGTGAGTGGATTGGAGGACCTACAACATCCTCCATGCAGACCACTGGAGGAGACAGCACCATTATCTGCTTAGTAAAAAGAAGACAAAGCTGAATATAAAAGGTTCGGCACGCAATAATGAATATCAACCATTCTAAACGCCAAAACTATGAAAAAGAAATCACTTCTGTGGGGTTTGAAGTTCTCTTCCTACTTTCTACAGATGTCTGTGAGACAGGAAAATGGACTGTGCTGGTTTAGCATATTGGACTGCCCACTTTTTCAATTTTTTTTCTCAACTTTCAAGTTTGAACTTCCCTGAATATTTTCCCCCTTTATACAGATTGCCTTTAGCAGATTTCAAATGCTTTAACCTAAATATTTAAGTTAAAAAGCACTTGCAGCAGTTCTCACTTGTCACAATGGGGTTTATATATTTTCACACAATCCAAACTGCCTATGTAGATGAAAGCCAAGAGTGGATACAGAGCACTGGAATAGAACTTCACACCTCATCTACTTTTAAAATGTTGTTTCCTTCACAGGAGTAGAAAGAAAAGTACTTTGCCATTTCTGTCTCTAAAATCCACATGCTAAAGAACTAGGTTATCTACAGCACCATGAAGAAAATACTTATTAAAATTCATTATAAAGTGCACTAGCTACGAAAGAAGCTTTAATGGCCAAACATCACTGGTCTTCCAGATGTCTGGAAGTTATTGGTACCTACATCTTCAGAGATGTCACAAACTCGGTTCATGCCTTCATAGAACAAACATTGAATTTGTTAAAGTACTTTTGCAGATGTAATAGCAACGAATGCCTGATCATGCATAAAAACTAAGCAAAAATCCTTGTTTATCATATTTAAAATATTCAGGAAAATGAGGAAGACCATGATTCTTTCTGGTGATGACCAAACAGGCTCTACCATGAGACAGGAGAGATGGTCTTGAGGGTTCTACCAGCAGTCTGTGTGGCCAGTGACTGGGAAAACTTCATCTGTAGCTGCTGTCATGGTCAAATTGTAGTGGAAAATTTTCATGCTGGCCAACATAATATCATGTATTGAGAAAAGAATGATAAATATTTGTTAACTAACTAAAAAACTTTAAACAAAAGCTCCGTATGTATCTTTGAATAAATGATTTCAAAATAATCTGTATTAATTTCTCTTTAGGAATTGTATATCAAAGATTTAGAGATAGCCCTATATGTTTGTAAGGTGGGATACCACTGTAAAAAGTAAAGTAAAAAGATTTTGAAAGTAAGAAGATTTTTATGACCTCTTTTAAAATTAACACATAAAGAATAGATTAAATACTGCATTAAAAGAACAATTGCATTCTCACTACTGAGGATAAAGTGGGAAGTCTTTTGGTGTTAATTTGTCACTTATAGATTATCTACCTTTGTAGCTATGCAAATTTTCTCCATGCTCTTCAAGCTGATGTTTCCTTCTTAGAGTCTATCACAGAAATTGTATCTATTTAACTATTGACAAACAGAAGGAAGTAATTGCGACTGAACAGGAGAAACAATGTATTGTGGCCTGTGCCATTCCTGGATCTGTAAAGTTATCACCAAATATCAAGAATATCTAGCATCATTAACATTATTAACATTACTGTTAGACGTTGAATATGTCCAGGCTACAGAATTTTACACTGAGCATTCTTATGTTTTCCTTCTAGTATTCCTTGCGATGTTTTAGTCCTGTATGCAAATGGTATCTTATGTTGTGTAGAACATTCAGCTCTAATATATTTTCTTCCACACTGAAGCACAACTGCTTCTTCTTGGTTCACTTCTAAAGTATACACTCATTTTTAATAATTTTATTTAAAAGTCCTCCCTCTTGCTAGTTGTTAATTTCATTTACTCTGCTCTGACAGGAGGCTGCAGAGATTACTCTTTGTCCTTGCATTCCTGAGACAGTGGAATTTGCCAGGGTCTGATAAACATGCAACTCATGAAAACACTAGGAAGGGAGAGCTGGGTCAGCAGGGTAATCCCAGCTGCCAGCACATTTAACATACCACAGAGAAGTAAGAGTCGACAGCAGTGAGATGGGAAGAGCAAAACAGACCTTCAGCTGAGATTTCCCATCTCTCATCTGTACCTTTAATATTATATTAGGGAGTTGCTTGTACTTAGATATATTTCCTACAACTGTCTACACCTGACCCCGTGTCACAGATGATGTGATCTTGGCATTATTGTATCTCCTGTGAGAACTGTGGTATACTTTCGAGTGACTAAAGTGCTTTAGGACCTAATGCTACCCGAAGCTGGATGAGACTGGATTCAAGCAGAGCTGTGCACATACCCCCAGTGGGGGTAGAATTGGAGGTTTCCTATTAATGTATGTCTGAATGGCTCCACTGCTACAGAGCTCCTGAAAATTTCATATGCAGAAAACATATTGCACTTTGCCCATTTAAAAATTCAACAAAGAGACAAACTGTTTCCAACTAAAGAATAATAAAAACTAATGACACCTGACTGGCAGGAGGGACTGATATACCACAGGGCTGTGCTGCCATCCAAGCAACCTTAACGTGCTGAGAGGAGGGGCCAAGAGGAACCTTGTGAAGTTCAAAAAAGGCTAAGTGCAAAGTCCTGCACCCGGAGAGGAGAAACCCTAGGAACCAGTATATGTTGGTGGACACCTAGCTGAAGAGCAGCTTTGCAGAAAATGGCCCAGGGGGTCCCAAGCTGAACATGGGACAGCAGAGTGGCCCTGTTGCAAAGGTGAAACGTACCCTGGGCTCCCTTCACAAGAACATTGCCAGCAGGTTAAGGGAGGTGATCCTGCTCCTTGGCTCAGCCCTGGTGAGGCTCACCTGGAATGCTGTGGCCTGTTCTGGGCTCCTCAGGACAAGAGAGACGTGGGGCTCCTGGAGAGAGCCAAGTGAAGGGCCACCAAGGTGATGAAACGACAGAAGCATCTTTCCTAGGAGGAAAGGCTAGGAGTTCTGTGAACGTTCAACCTGAGAAAGGAAGTTCAGGGGAATCTCATCAATTAATTTATATACTCAAAGGGAGGCTGGTGAGAGAAGAGAGCCAGGCTCTTTCCAGTGGAGCCCAGTGACAGAACTAGAGACAATGGGCACAAACAGAAACACAGGAGACCTCAGCTGAACAGCAGCACTTAATCACTGTGAAGATGACTGAGCACAGGCATGGGTTGCCCAGTGAAGTGGGGAAGGTGGAGTTTTCATCCTTGGTGATATTCAACAGCTGTCTGGGAACAATCCTGAGCAACCAGCTCTAGGTGAACATTTGAGCATGAGAATTAGACCTCCAGAGTTCCCTTCCAAACTCAGAATTTCTGTAACTCTGTGATTCTGCAACTCTGTGAGTGCAAATTTTCTGCATTTATTCCAAAATGAATGAATCAGAGATATCTTAATATAGTCATTGAACTGTTATGAGCAGAATTAGTTTCCTGTGTTCTCTGGGAGAAATCATATTCCTGTAACTTTAGCACTAATCTTCACACAGTATGTTAGAGTGCCCTGGTGCTGTAGGATCACCTATGAAAGGTATAACTGGGTTCACAAGTATGTGTTTCATCACGGTTATATTGCACCAGTTCCATAAGATTCTTTCACAGAATATCATAGTACATTTTTCTTGATACCTGCTACCTTTACTTCCTACCATTCTAAAAATCCTTTCTCTCACTCCCTCTTCATTTGTTTTCATTTCATTTAAATTAGATTCACAAGGGTAGAGATATTTTTTGCTGCATTTACATTAGCAGAAGTAATATATAGTGTTTACTTTCTTTTTACTATTTTGAATACGTGCTCACATACCACTTCATCCTAATGCTAATGTCAGTGGGGTTGGGAAGCAGCAAGATTTTTTGTGGTCTATCTTTCAAGTATTCAAAACTGTGCAGACTTAAAATGTCTCTTTCTGCCAGTTAATAGACCTAAAGAGAGATTTCCTGGGTCATCCACTGTTCAGAGTCAGCTTCTTTGAACTCTTTGTCCACACTGGACAATGACTGTAGGTTACAGTGCCATCTGTAAAATTAAAAGAATAATCTTGTATTGTTCCTCATTGGAACTTTGCAGAGGATTTTGTAGGAAGGGAGAAGAACCTATTAGGTATCTTTACTGGGCTCCTCTTCAGAATGGGGCATTTTTTGTGATCCTCAAATTTGCAAGTTTTCAGATGTCAAGTGCAGTTCAGACTACTTCTCCGACATAGGACATAGGGGTCATGGATAATGCATTAATGTATGCCCTAATTTCTTGTACAGAAAGGACAAGGATGCAAGAAATTGCAAGCTTTGCACACTACCACCATTACTTAATCAGTAAAAAGAGTAAATACAAAAATACTGGGCCACAACCATCTGTGGTTTCTCGGGGGAATGACCTGACAGGCCAAGCCTCCTGCTCTTTTTTTTTCTTTTCTTTCTTTTCTTTTTATTAGAGACAAAGGAGTTTTATTTTCCTTGAATCATTCAAATATTATTCCTACTTCAGAGTAGGAAGAACATTCATATTCTATTTTCCTGGTATATAACTTACATTGTTCTATGTGATGGTGTAACTGAAGACCATTATAACACACGCTCAGAGGACAACAGTCTCATAGTCATGGATTTCTCCTTAGCTTTGGCATTTCTTGACATTTGAGTATTTAATTTAATATTAATTTAATACTGTGTGAACACAGGTTTTTTGGCATTTAATTTCTTGAAGCCTTTTCTTCTATTTCAGGAAAAAATACATACAAGAGAGGGAGAAAATCAAAAGGGATACATAAGATATTACATGGACTTTGAAGCTTTTCAATTTGCATATAATGTCATTTGTTTCTTAATTTCATTTTCAAGGGAGGTGTCAGGCCAGTCCATGAACTCAGTTGCTCTTGTTCAATACTGCCAGAACAAAACAATCTAGAACCTTTTAAATAAAAACAACAAGAAACCTCTCGCATCTCCACTTTGTAACTTATTTATTAAAATATCAGCCATGTTAAAAGTACCACCTCAACCAGCATTAGCCTACTTATTGCTAGATAGATTTGTGGTAATGCTGCTTCAGTCAAACAATGGTCATTACTGTTCACTATCATTAGATTCGATTGGTGTGTTGGGAGACAGCATCTTCCGTACAACAGGTTCAAATACAATATTTAAGGCCTTTCTTTCCAAACATGCCAAATATACGAAGTATCTCAGAACTGCCACTACTTCAATATAGAGGGCAAAAATCAACTGCCTCAAAAATTTAACAGAATGGACAAAATGTTTACCAGGTGCAGGTAGATTACTGCTCTTGCACCACCTGTTCCCATAAATTGCATATGGTATTAGGGGATAGGTATAAAGTTCTGTTGTGGAATATGTGGAAAAATCCAAAATAAATATTCTAAAGTTGTCCTCAAGGCATGGAGAGAATAAAACTAAGGGTAAATTCATGTTGCAGTGTGAACTCCCAATAGAGAATAAAGGTTTCAAGTCTCACTGAGCCATCCTCCTGAATAACTGCTATGTTTATGAAGAGGGGATAAGGTGTAGACAGTGTCTTTCAGACCACCCATCACTTCTGCTTTTCCTCTGCTTCCCCAGCCTCAGCCAATACTGTGCACACTGGGCTCAGAGGAAGGAAGCAGAACCTGGGACAGGAGGAAAACTGTTCTCACTGTACAGCTTGCTTTGTTCTTCCAAGCACAAGGCAACAAATACCTATTTAATCCTCTACATGTTTGCAAAGCATTACATTCAGGAAAGCTTTCATAAATAATACCTCCCCAATGAGTAATTATAAATGCTATTACACAAATGTGAGGAGCTAAATCTGTTTTCCAAGGTTACAGAGACAGCATGTTTCTCTAACGTGAATGCTTTGCTCCAGATCTGATGGATACTTTATGTCCTATAGAGAAAACAGTAATGATATGTGATTTTGTGCAACAGACACTAAACAAGCAAAACCTAGTTGCCACATTCTCTGCTCATGTAACTTCAGAGCATCTACAGGAAGGAGCTGGTGAAAGAAAGACATGTACATGACATGCATTTTTGACTGAACAAAAATTCACACAGGGTCTAACCAAACATTAGCACATTTGCAACTCTGTAACAATAGCTTTGGTTCCTCTTATATTTTCTTAGGCAAAGACACATCATTAAATTCTGCAACTTATTTCCCTAGGATAAGTTTTGGCTTTTTTTTTCTTTTGTTTTGTTATGTTTTTTTTATTTGGTTGGTTGGTTGGTTGGCTGGTTGGTTGGTTGGTTGGCTAGGTTTTCTGTTTGTTTTGTGGTGGGTTTGGTCTGGATTTTAATTCGATCAAAGTAATACATTTCATTGTCATAAATCTCAAATAACTGAAAGAATTTTGTTTTTAACTGTTCCAAGTGCTCACTTTTGGGATGAGACCAAACATGGAAAGTTGCCACCCTAGAAATGAGTGATCTGTTTTGAGTGTGTGAGTTTTACAGCCATACAAGAGCTCTGCTGTGTGTACATGCCTATATTTCAAAGCACCGTATGTTTTATATAATGATTCACAGCAATATCATCATGCCAACAAATGGCATATTTTGTGTATTTGTGTTCATTAAGTGGTAAGTCCAAGAGTGATTTAAGTGTTGCTTCTAGCCCCGGTTTTGTGCAGCACACATTGGAGAGGCAGAGTGACTCAGGGCTCTGGTTGCCTGTCTCTGCGTGCAAACACCAGTCAGCTTCGCTGCCTTTCGCTTACAGCACTTTTCAGTAAGTGCTAAAGAATTGCTTTAGGAGCTGGGGAAAGCTGACAGATCCCCTGCGAGATTAAGTGAACACACTTGCCAGAAAGAAAGGAGAAAGAGAATTTGCTTGTTCAAGGCATGCATGCTTTGGCTTGCTGCTGTCAGAGGAGAGGTTCTATAGGTGTTAGCTGTAGAAATGGACTGTCATTTAAATAACTGCTTTTATATACTTAGTAAATTGTAAGTAAAGAGTAACCAGATTAAGTTCTGATCCATTCTTTTTTCAGGGCACTTAAACCCACCAAAACAAAACTCCCTTAAGCTCCAGGAACTCCAAGACCAAAATGAAATACTTTGACATTTTTGTAGTGAGTTGTGAGAGGTAGGTGACAATTTAAATCCTTATGCCCCATATGTGAGAATTTAGACCTATCATTTTCTTCCTTACAGTCGGGCTATGTCTTAAACATGTATTCAGAAATATTCCTTCCATTATGGTGGTGTTATTCAGTCCTACTGTTGGCTTACTTGTCAAGGACAGGGATGCATAAAGTAATAATATTACAAACAAAAACATTGTGGATTGACATGCCCATCTTTCTCATAGGTACAGTTCTATCACCTTTTTAAAATCTGTCTGTAGATTCATTGGACGTGTAAATGCTTTGAAACAGACTTCAGCTAAAGAAGGATTTCTCTTGTGTATGTATCTTAGTTTTCTGCTCAGACAATGGAAACAATTCTGCCTGAATTAATATACATATGGAGTCACTGTTTGAATTAGAATAATTTAAATCAATGAACTTATAAACAAACTTTAAAAAAAAAGTACTTTCTTTGCAGAAATTCTTCATTAAACACTATTGCTTGGAAGGTGTTACCCAGGATGCAGTAATAAGAAAGGCGAACACTGAAAAGCCTGTAAAGAATGCTTATGATATTGATGTAATGTTTATTGTAACTCTTTGTCTCTTGCTCCTCCCTTTTCAAATAAATACCTGCTGAAGAGGAGTCTCCTGGAGGAGACTGTGTACTCTTGACACTTTCAGCTACTAATTAGACAACCCTTCCTACTAGAGTCTAACTTCTTAATTAAATTAGTACTGAAATGTCCAGCAACTTTTCCATGGTTCTGAATGAAAGGATGAAAAGAGTTCATTGAAGTTATTTCTCAGGCTTCAACATAAGTAAGATCTGTGTCTTCTTGTGAACTGGAAGCAGGCATCCAAAGGTGTTTAAATCTGGGGCTTGTCCATGGGCCCCAAGCAGACTAAGGTAAATCTCTTTTTTAAAAAGTAATTTTATGTAAGCTAAACCATAGGAGTTCTTAAATAGCCGAGAATGATTTGATGTGCTGTAGCTGTTTGTTGATTCACGAGTCTGAGTCTAGGCATATCACAGGCGGGTTGTTGGTGAGGCTGTTCATTATGTTTATGATGTCTTTTGGGGTCATCATGGATGATTAGGAGGTATGATGTAGATGGGCAAAGGTTATGTGCAAGCAGTGACAAATCTGATCTGTTCTGCATGGTCAAGGAACACAAAACAAATATATTTAAATTCCTCCATTTACCTTTGTATAGTAGAGACCAAATGTAGCTCTATGCAGGGAGGTAGAGTGAGCAAATCACTGTGCAAGGAGGCAGCTAATTGCTGAACTTGATTGCAACTGCTAATCAGAGTCACAGGGAAAAAAAGTGTTGGGAATTAATTAGGCAAGGACCTTCAGAACAGCAGCAGGAAGCCTCCAAGTGACCTTTATTTACAGTCAGTTAAACAGAAGTGTGACTAAAAATGCCAAGGAGCAAATCAGATTATTAATATTGATTGCTTAAAGAAAATGAATAATTTAGGAGCAGTTAGAATAAATATGCAGTGACAGAGATGAAAGAGCACAATGTACTGCCTTTCCAACATTCATCTATCATGCAGCAGTGCCCCTTCACACAGAAATGGAGAATTTCCACCATCACAAAACATAATTAGTTTCATGACCCAGCATGATTGCTGTATTGCTGCTACGAGAAGTGTTTCTTTATTATTATTTTCCCAGGGCAGCAAGATGTGGAGGGAGACACAGGTCTGCTCAACTGTAGCTTTGCCTTTGGAAATTTTCACAGAGATCAAATTCAGGTACCACGGGATTAACTTTTAGTTCTTTGTCAAAAAATAGCAGAAATGTGGTATGTCATTTTTTCAGACATGCTGCCAGAGTGAACATTTTGAAGAAAGCTTAAAAGCATCTATAAAATCTCCTAGTCCTAAATTCCCTCTCCTGCTTGTCTACACTCTAGGGTTTTTTCCACCAATGATTTTTAGATCTATTATTTTTAATCTAGCCTCCATTTTCCCTAGTTTTAGTCTTATACCCTAATAAATTGGCCTAATAGATTGCAGACACATAGGAATAGATACTTTGTTTATTTCTTGTGAGGAGCTGTACAGTGATTTTTTTTTTTTTTCAGATTTGAGTAATAATAATAATAACGTCCTAAAATATAACCATAAAGTTAAAATATTATTATAATACTGAAAGTACAAGACACCAATAAAATATCTGCATGTATATTCACCTAATCAATCTCATTTTTCATAATCTTACTTGAAAAGGAATCTGGTTAGCACTGTCTCTTGTCCTATTTTTTATGTCAGCTATTTCTCTCATTTTATTTCCTCTTTTTTTTTTTTTTTTTTTTTTTTTTTTTTTTTTTTTTTTTTTTTTTTTTTTTTTTTTTTTTTTAAGGAAAGTACACAAAGATATATTTAACCAGGAGAAGCAGACCACACAAATATATGACAAAATTGTTTCCCATCATTTTGCTGCTATTCTGTCCAGTGATTTTCAGAACTCAAATTGTGCAGAGAGAGACGATTGAGGAAATTTTCTTTTTCCTTTGAGAAAAAAAGAGTGCTACAGAAAAAGTTTTAAAAAGATGGTGCTTAGATTAATTGGGCAATATGATGGCTGTATTTCCACCTTTACTGTTAATGATCTCGAAGGTGGAGGCACACTGCCTGTCATGGTGCCTTTGACTACACAGGGGAATTCTCTGTTGGCTGTGTTTTGCTGTATTGTATTCATATGAATTAACATAAGGGTCTGATGACAGCATCCATCTGATGACTATGACTCAAACTTTCATGATCATATGTGCCCTCATGCAGAGGCAATACATAGATGGCACAGACAAAACAGGTCAGCACATGTTTTATGTGTGTAATGCATCCATGGAACATAGATCCATGGGGCAAAAATTGTACTTCAGGCAACATTTTGGATGAATCACAGGGAAAACTGAGTATTTAGAGCACAATTCTGCTCCTTTCCCCTGATAACTGGCTGTCAAAGGCTGCCAAATGTGAACGAACTACGCAATCTGTGCAGAAAGGAAACCTGTGCTGGTTATCCATAAACTCATATACCTTCAGTGCTGTGCAAGCACTGCTTTCTTATGCAGGTTTGGCTTGTTAAATGTGGAAGGTGTACCATGCAGTAAGGGAAGTAGGAGTACATTGAAATATGTGGTGTTAGGAGCCATAAATATTTTAGTTTTAATTTTCTCTACTGCCATAAAAATAATTACTTATGGATGAAACAGTGAGTTTGCATCTCAGATAATTGTTTTTATTTCAGATGACTTTTACTATTTGCATTCAAGTGACTGCTCTGAGTCCCCAAAAATTACAGAAAATGATTCATTTTCTTGCTTTGGGTATTCCCCAGTGAAACTGACTGATGATACCAGCAGATTAATAATGCAAGTTAAGAAGCAATGAACAAGGAAGTCATGGTTTCAGTATGAATATAAATATATTCCAGCTTTGTAAGACCTTACTCGTGTGAGTTAGGCCCATTGATTTCAATGAAACTATTCAGATGAACAACTACTCACATTTTGAACATTAATATGACAACAGACTATATCATTCTACATTCACAGCGTGGTGGAAGAATGAAGTGCTGAAATCCAGCTCGTCTGTGTAGCAGTAATTAAGCCCCTTAGCATGGAAGATACTCTTCATTAACAAACCAGTATTCTTCTTTATTTTCCTATGGGCCACAGAAACATTCACAACATACAATGAACAGACAAGGATAACACTAATGCATGAATAACGTTAAATCTGGCACCAAGATCTTGTTTTTGCATATGAAATAGGACTCGTTTAGATGCAATTTTTTAAATGAATGTTAGTGTAAAATTTTAGCTCATATGACAAAATGAATTTTAGTTCATACGTGAACTTTAGCTTATAAAGTGCATTACATCCTCATCTTAAGAACAGAATATATCTGGCAAATGGATGCTATTGTAAAATGAGTTGCTTTAAAACAGACATAGCCAGGCTTATATCCACCAGATTCGTGTCATCTTTGTGAGGCTTCTAGTTTCTTGATGTCCAACAACCACAGAAAAATGTGAACAGAAAGAGAGCAGATTAGATGAGTTTCACTTTTATGTTAGGCATGCAAAGATGCTTGGTGACCTCTCATTCTTTCAAAACTATCTCATTATAAAATCCACTGTGAAGTTTGGAAAAAAAAAAAAAAAATTGACAGCTCCAGCTCGGGAATGGTGCAGGATGGGGATATCAGGCACCCTGCTGCTCTGGACCGAGTGGCATTGGCAGCGTGGTGTGGGAAGCCAAGCATGGCCCTCGCCCACACGATGTGATAGCTGGCTCCTTTTCAGCCAGCACTGTTCATCTCTCACTTTCATGAATGCTGTAATTATACTGGTTGCCACTTAAAAGTCAGCGTTTGCCAAGACCTGTCACTGAGCAGCTTCTGAAGCACCAGAGCTTTGCAGGAAACAACTGCAGTAGCTGTGTGGTACCTGTTGACAAATGTTGGCTTTTAAATGGCACCCACAGTAAAGGAAGCCCTCACAACCATCTATAACTACACCAGTGGGAAGTAAACTTTTTGTTTATTCACATACATTTCTGTACAGCCTTCCCCTAGCGTGTGAAATGTCTGTAACTTGAGAGAAATTCAGCATCTTCTTGGGGAAAGCATCTTCTGAGAGGTCCTTTTTCCTGAGTAAAACATTACTATTCAGGGGATATTCCCTATTTCTTCTCTGCTAACTCATTCCTGTATATTTTAAATCAATCTGTTACAATGTACTTTTTTTTTAATATATATATAACTGCTATTCAAAGAAAACGACAGGAAGAAGACACAGGGATTTAATTAAGTACAAGCTAAGAAGCTTAATCACATTAGATATCAAATAATACATTTTTTTATGGAGGTGTGTTAAAATTATTACAGTAGTTGACAGATGGGTTACTGATGGTTTATAGACAATGTGAGCACTGAATGAGCTGCTATTTGCTCTCACATCATGCCAAGACTTTTCACTCCCCTTCCCAAAAGAGGTTGTTCTACTTTTCATTGTGCCACACAGTTATGTCAAGTTATTAGGCATCACTTGACACAATTAATGTATATTTAAAAAGAAAAGAAGTCTCAACAATGCAAATATACTTTTATTTTGGTGCAAAAAAAACGAGACAAGCTCTTTTAACAGAAAAAAAATCCCTGTTTAACAGGCCAAAGTGCTGCACTTGGTAATGGAGGGGGTGGAAGCAGACACTGGCTGAAGCAAGTGGCACAGGGAGACTTCTGCCTACTTCTTCTGTTCCTGTGCTTGCCATCCTTTAAATGCTGTCACAGCACTCAGACTACTGCAGCTGGAGGGGTGGAAAGTAGAAAAAGGGACAGAGTGAGATGGGTGGGCTAAAAATTAAGAATTTACACATGGAAGGGCTGTTAGTTACAAAATTATTCTTTCTCTCCATGGCTGTCCCTCCTTCACTGTTTAGCTAATCAAATTGTGAAAGTACTTAACCAAATGCCAAAATCCCATGATATTTGAAACATGTGTCTTGAAATGAAGCATGTGTTAAAGTGTTTTCTGAAACTGGAATAACAATAATGGAGCTTGGGGAATGTCGGCATGATTCATAAAGGAATCTTACTTAATGTGGTGGAAGGCTGCCATCGCTACAGCCCAGCCAGCTCTCTGCAAAGCTACCTTTCCTCTAAATTTACCTTGGAAGAAGCACTCAGCACTGAGTGTTAAAAAGGCACTGGCAAATGTGGAAACTGATTCCAGACACCCTGATATGTGAGCATGCTAACGCTTGAGCAAAAACGGTGATTATTTCAATGGAATTACTCCCCGGAATAATTTCTCATATCTGAATAGTATTTGAAAAATCCTATCATGTTTAGAATAATGGTCTAATCCTGAATAATTCTGGGAATCCTTCCTCTCATGAAATTTGTGCTATCACAGAACATGTAGTGGATGAGAGTCTTTGTGAGCCAGATAAATGACAGAGAAGCAGAGCAGTACGTGCGCCAGTCTGTGCATAAGAGGCAGCCATAGCCCAGCAGACAATTTAATCTCATCCATTTTCCAAACCCAGCCTGTATTATTGCAGCGCTGACTGATGTCTCACTGTAATAAAGTATCATCCTTAGAATGGTACATGTTTCTGTTTTATCCCTTTGTTTGTACACAGATTAAAGCATGTTCCCCATTGACTGTAACCTATAATTGAATCAAGGATTCTGTCACTGTCACAGAGAGCAGGATTGGCGCTTGAGTGGTTTATGAGCATAAGCAGCACAATCTGAAGATTAAACTTCATCTTTGATCTTCAGGCTGTGACCATGAATTTTCTGTTGGTAACATATAGAAAGAAAAATAATAGAAAAAAATCATGAATGGAAGAGCTGGAGAGGAAAAGAGGTTAGCTGGGGATCAAAGACACTTTTGTTTGGTGTGAAATTTTGATGCAAACCAGTTAGTTAAAAGAGTGGAAGATTTTTATTTGTCAAAAATTTATATATATATATATATTTTAAAAATCTATTAAAATTCTTGGAGGGGAGATGATTGCATCCAAGTGGGTGAAGTAAGCTGCTTTCTTAGTCCCTTAAGCTTCTGCAGTCTCAGCACAATTTTGTAAGAGGAAAAAATAATTTTCCTGCTCTTTACATGCAAGTCACAGTTTTCTTATGGGTTCCAAAGTACCCGTGGCCTCAAAGCACTACTGCACAGCTGCTGCTACATATGTTGCTGCTGAAAGCTGAAACTTGCTGAAATAATCATTCCCAATGTTTGAAGAGAATGTGTTTTAGGCACTGCTTGATGCATCTTGTTTCTTCAGGGAGCATGAAGTCACAGCACAAAACAGCAGCGACATCAAAAATTCAGGGTTGATGTGGGCTTTTGTTGTCCCCCCTCCCATCCCCACTCTGGTCTCTGGCAGTGTGAAGGACTACAAAAAACTGCTTGCATCATAAACCTTTATTTCAGGGTAAGTGATAGGATTGATGTTTGTACATAATTGTCCATGTTGGATATAAGAGCTGTAAATTTTTAATTTGTACATGAAAAAAGGACAATACAGGAAGCACAGTGTAAAATGTTAAAAGATAAAACAAAGGAAGAAGTAGTTTTACACTATTCCACTGTCATAGGATAATAGATGCATTAAATATAAGCTAGCAGGATCAATCATACATACAGGTAAGATCAAACAAACCATATAGTAACCCTGAGAGACAGATGTCCTTCCCAATTCTTTCACTCCATCAAGATAAATAGCTGCAGTTTGGTTATTCGACTGATGCAAATCAATAAAACTCTATTGAAATCTGCAGCAGTGTTGGGACTTTTTTTCTCCATGAATCTGTTTCTCAAGTTTGGCCCACTATAAAGTATTCAATGAGAGTAGCTCAATATGTTTTAAATTTGTTGCTATGCTTCTTTTTCTCCCTTGAACTTCAATACTGGCAGCTGTGACAGACAGTGAGAAATGTTCAGAGAAAGAAATGGAGCAAGGAAAATATTGCTGTTCCAAAGAGGAGAAAAAAGACAAAAGAGACTTAAAAAAATTGGAGGAGGTGGGGTGAAAATTTTTGTTCTGGCGCATCTGAAGTCTGAATTTGTCACAAAGCTAGGAGTGATACAAAAATGTCCGTCCGGTGTCTGGACCTCACCAGAAGTGGGAAGTGCCTAGCTATTTTTGCAAATTAAACTCTTTGGATTTGATGGCTGACCACAACATTCAGAAACTAACTTCAGTCAGGGAGGGTGGAAAATTCCCAGCAGCACATGGTGTATCTAAGTCTGTGGTATTTTTTTAATGCCACTTGTCTTTGGAACTAAAGCTGGAAGGTGCAATCCACAGCCATGCAAAGCCCGTGCAGGGACTGTGCAGCACACAAGGACTGAAAGCACGGGGTCTGTGTGGTGCTGAGGCTGCATGATGCTCCAGTGCACAGAGATGAATTTAATCCAAGGAGAAAAGGGCTACACACTGTATAGCGAGTCTAGTCACAACATGCTATTGAGGAGGACAATAATAAGGACACAGCATCTGGTGGAAGGAGGGACACAATTACTCTTCTTTTTTTCTCTTTCAAAGACAGCTGCTCTAATTCTCTTCTGACACCATTTTTAATTTCTGATGCTGTAATTTTAAGTTTTCAGTGAGGCAAACCCAAGGTGTGGCAATATAAATGGAGCCAGCTGTAATTCAGCTCAGTGTGAACTCTTGATTGTTTTTGAATATGTAATTGCAGCCATAGGGATGGTTAAATCAAATTGGAGTAGAAAGCCGCCATCCAAAGACAGTGCCTCTTTACACCAACAGACTCTGTACAGCAGAAAGGCTTTTCCATACAGGCTGATGCAGAGCACAGAAACCCTGCTCTGTGCATTTGAACCGGAGCTGGGAAAATGAGCTAACAAATGTTGCTCATGAATATTCATAGACATTTTCAAAGGAAGGAATTTATCCGTGTTGACATCTCATTTGTGTTTGCGTTCTGCCAAAGTGTAATCGTGAACAATCCAGTATGCACACAATTTAAAATTAAAACAATGGCATCTATTAAAAACTCAGTTCTTTCATTGAAACTATGTTCATATCACCCTTCATGACATATTTAAAAATAAAGAGGACAGAGAGAAGATTCTGCACAGGGTATCCTACTGGGACTTCTGACACCTGCAAAATGATCTCATGAGAACAGTGACTTGGAAAGGGCAAGGATTTTGGCTTATTTGTGGACATATTTCCACACTTATCTATATCTGTGCTATACAGACTTGATACCAGAGAGGCTGAGTTCCCTAAATCTCAGAAACAGTGCAGTTAAAATCCAGGTTATAGATCAGCATAATTTTTTTTTTTATTAATCCATATTTTATGTGGATTAATAAGTGCTTCTCTGCTGAAGGCTGTGAATTTGCAGTTTGGTGTGCAATTGCCTTGTTCTTCTTCATACAAACTTCCTCTGAAGATTTCCAGAATTTGGAAGAACCTTGGCCTGTGCAAGTAACTCACACTTGACATTGTACCTAAATGCAGTGGAACTATCTCTGTGTCCTTTCCTCCCCAAACAACTCCCAGAGTTCTCAGAATTTTTAGTAAAGCCACAAATGTGGCTTTATTCAGGAGTGTAAAATCAGCCCCTCCCTATCAGCAGCAGACTGACAAAGGGTATTATTGTGAATGCAGCGACATACAGGTTGAACATAATCTCTGCAAAGATTTATTTGCCAGAAGCTTTGCTTTAAATCCCTACTCTCAGGACTATATAATGTGGCTACTATTTAAAGACACTTCTTTTCTGTGGCCTGCAGCTGGAATATGTACTGCAGTTCTGCTTGCTGTCAGTCAAAGAAATGCTTTCAATTTTTCATAACAAGCTGTAAGTGTCTGCAAGTTTAAAATAAAATAAAATAATAATAATAAAAAAAGAGACAGAGAGAGAAGTTCTCTCAAGAAGCAAACTCCAATATATTCCAAGGTTAGTGCTGTATAATTAATGGCATTACCAAATTAAGCTGAAAGTGTAGAGTCTGCAAAAGGCTAATAACAAGGATTAGATATGCACTCTCTTTTTCATTCATGTTCTTACAGTTTCTTCTGAGCCTAATTGAAGTCAGGAGGGCTTTTCCACATGACATTTTCAAATGCAGCTCTGATCAGTAACAAACAGTGCATGTGCCCTATGGAAAAACCTCTTGCCATGCATTGCTAGGGAAAAAAATAGAAAAAAAGAAAAAAGAAAAAAATAGAAAAGAAATCTTGCTCTACTGTTTTTTGATCAAAGTTGTGGTCGGATATGTTACATTAGAAAACTGGGAGAAGCATTTTCAGCTGGGACTGGTGCAGTGACTATATGCATTTTTTCTTTCTAGGATTACATTCAGTAAGGTTTTATTAATGGAGACAGACATATACTGCCAAAAAAACTGTTAAAGATATCATGTTTGCTTCAAAGCCTGTAAAACAATGGAACATAGACAACTGCAGGGAAAGACTCCAAAATGAATCCTTCTGGCATTAGATTATTCTGTGATTAAAAAATTCACTTTAGCAAGTTGGTCAGAGTACAGGCAGGGAAAGACTCCAAAATGAATCCTTCTGGCATTAGATTATTCTGTGATTAAAAAATTCACTTTAGCAAGTTGGTCAGAGTACAGCTGCTAAAAGTAAGCAACCTGATGCAGTGGAGGTTATGGTTTTAAACACTATCAAAATTATTTTGGATTAATCACCTTCCTGCTGGTGGCAAAGGTTATTTATAGAATATACTTTAAAAAAAGAAGGGACCTGAATATCTCTAATCTCCTACCAAACTTCTACAGCAAATAGCAAAGCATCAGCTCTGTGTGCATTTCTGAATCCAGTTTTTAATTATAACTTTCCCATGTTTACATGAACTTTGGTTTGCTTTTCAAAAACCTCACAAACAATTCTTGAGCTGACCTGTGTGTAGTGGTGAATTTCTCCATAAAGTGAGTATTGATGAGCTGAAAAGTTCAGTGAACAGGAAAATTCTGCTGCTTTTATTGCCAGTGTGACAGGTTACTTTATTACCATGCCTTTCACAGCAATTTAACAGTTACCCTGGTAACAGATTCAGTGAGGTAATGGGATCAGAGGCATTAGAGGAGAGGAAAGGCTAGCGACAAGAGAAAACCATCTGCTGGCTTATGTTCTCGGGGCTGTTTGCTCACTGCGAGCTCCTGACAATCATTGTACTTGGATGTAAATGAGGCAGGTTAAACCACAGGCCTGCCCTATTTAGCCGTACTCTGGTGATTTGTCTTTCTAATTCTATTGAAATAATAATCAGGATTTGTTTCTGATTAATTAACTAACCTTTTGGTAAAAAGATTAGATAACGAAATTGCTGCCTATTCAGAGATAATGAGATTTTTATTACTCTGTCAAAGGGAAAGAAAAAAAACGTACATTTATGTGTCACCAGCCACCATGTCAAGGGAGAAAAATAAAGATTTAAATCTTTATGTCAGACATTTATTTCCTCCACAGATTAAGTGCATATTGTATTCTATGCTTGCACATAATAGTGTTTAAAACTTTTCAGAAGAGCTTTTAAAACACCAAATAAAACACTAACTGTATTTAAACCATTATGTATTTGTCATTAATTTATTTCAAAAGAATTCTCCTTATGGAAAAGAAACATTTCATGATTCAGAAATCCACCTGTACTATGTGGGCGTATTTATGTAAGTGCAAAAATGTGAAGAGAGCAGTAAAATTTCAGTGTGAGCACTATAGAGTGACATATGTAAGTAGACTGCTATTATGTCTTGCCTGATAGAGTAGTTACAGTAGAAAATGCTTTTACATATAGAAGATTTACCTGGGTGTTTTAAACACCATGCAGGATACTGGAAGCTTTTACAATTAAATAAGAAATATTAAGAGATCATGGCTTTTAGAGTCTCCTCAAGATGGGCTCTTTGAGAAGACGCAGCTGCCTGCCTCAGTGAGCGACCCAGACCCGCAGACGCTGCCTGCCAGACCCTGGTGGCAGGACTGCAGACCCAGCAGCACCTCCCACCAGCGCCCTGTGCCTTGCCGTGGTCACCCCGGGCAAAGGGACTTAAAACTCCTGAAAACTCGGAGCTGGGGCCAGGAGGCCAGGAGAGCCGTGAAGCGTGTTGACCACCAGGCGTGGGCAGCACGGCTGTGGGGCCGCTGTCCGTGTGCTTGCTGCACCAGCGGTGCACAGGCAAGCTCCTGGAGGCAGAAGGGCAAAGAATGGACAGCACTTGCTGTGCCAGGTGGGGCGCTGGGGCTTACCCACTGCAGGAAGGGCTTTGTGCTCTGCCGACTGTCAAGACAGCAACCCTGATTTGCTAATTAATAGATCTCTACCAACAATTGCGATGAGAGCATTTTCTGCCATGCGTACAAAGCAAGAGGAAATATAGGACACAGCAGAGCATTTTGTTGCGGTGGAGTTAATGAACGCGCTCTCAGATTTGAGGTGACACTTACATTGGTGGCTTTTGGTGTGCTTCATTACTTTTACTTTTACACGTTAACATGAAAGGCTCTCATATGCTGAAAGCCCCTGCTTTTCCCCAGCGGTGTACATAGCTGAAAGCCAGCCAGAAGAGCGACCCAGTTAGAGGAAATGTCTTTGGTAAAGAGATCTGATGCTGAGCATGTTCCTCCCCTGTTCCCCTAGGGGAACCTTGTAGTTTCCAGTTGCTGATTACTGAGTACGGCCAGCATTTCTCCCTTTCTGCCCAGGGTTTCCAGTGTTGCAGCCCTCACAAAGAATGCTTTCATCTACCAACAGAAAATTGTATCCCTTCTCCCTGTCCTCCAAAAATTCTTACTGCAGGTTTTTGACCCCTGATAGCCAAAATCACTTGAAAGGCAAGCAAGCCTTTTGGCTCAGTACCAGTTGTTAAGCTTTGCTCTCTGTCTCTTTTTCCCATCCACCCATGTAAAATTTAGATTTAACATTAGTAATTATTATTCAAATTAGCAAAATATTATTAAAGTATCTCAGCTAAGAAGAATAACTATAGTTTTCCTTTTCCAGACAATGACATCTACAGCTCTACATTTTCATGAAATGTCTATACTTAACAAAAACATTACTTCATTTTCATGGTATTTCTTTTGTGCCTAGGAGCAACCCTGTAATTGTTCACTTCAATTACAACATTACTATTTTATACTGAAACCCATTTTATCTGCATGCCAGCTTTTTATTTGTTTTACCAACTATATCTATTTCCATTACTGCAAGGCTGATGGTTTGTCTCAAGAGGAAATCAAATCCATTAATTCAGAAATTTCAAGCACGGCTGCCTCTGCCATAAGCAGCATTTCTTATGCTAATAGCAAATGTGCTGAGACTGAAAAGAACTGACACAGCTCTGTTTTTTATCATAACTTAAGCATTTATGTAAAAAGGCAAATCCAATAGTACTAGGAAACTATAAGTGTTATTATATATAATTCACTTTACTGAGAACTGCATACAGCCTGGTTTGTGCAACTGTGTCTTAAATCATGCTGTTTGTGGTTTTAACTCGCTTGACATTTGGGGTCTGCTTTTGATCTTGGGTACCTCAATGAAAATCTGCCATTGTTCATCTGGCAACAATACAATTATTTCAGATTTACCACAGGGGAACAGAGATCAGGATATGTTCAGCTTGTTTATTGTATTTCATCTCACAATCACAATCTACTAAACTAGCTTTGGACTCCCTGTATTTACAGAAAATGTATTATAGAAGTAGGACATCTTTTTTTCCCAGCTACAAAAAATAGCCATTTCAAAGCTAATTTAGGTATTTCCAGGAAGCTGCATCCTTCCAACACCATACAGAAATAAACACATCCCCCACTTCCCACTGTCTCCTCATTTAATGCACTTAGTCCTGTTGTATTACATGGGCTGTGTTCAATTAGATAGCTTAACAAGATAAACTCTGACTTTGACCCAGAAAAAGCAAACCAGATTGCTGCTGAATTCTACGTAAGCTTTTCCAGGCTTTGTGACCTGTTTATGTCAATGAAAAATGCAAGAGATCCTTATCGTGAGGGCCAAATTGGTTTCTGAGGGTTTGGGTTTTTCTTAATATATGTGTGCACAGACAGAATGTACAAGAAAACTGTGCCATTCTTGCCCTTCATTTTTGCAGCAAAACCCTTTAGTGCTGTAAATCAGATCTCATTGGGAGATCTTACACACTGGTCGCTGATAAGCTGTTGAGAAGTAGACAGGGCTTTTAGGAATTGGTGAACCATGAAGCTGACCTGCTTAGTGTTTTGTTGTAGGCTATTAAATCCAGGATTGGTGTTTTAAGATGATTCTGCTTTCTTCTTCCCTTGGCCTGGTTAAGCAACTCTACCCCCACCTCATTATTTAGCTGATTAAAATAAAAACTAAAATGAGAAACCTGCTGTTTGGAAATCCTTCCTTCACCCATCAAATTAATGAGAGTGACTTATGCTGACGTAGTTTATGGCCTTAGCAATTTAACACTAATATTGCAACTGAGAAAAGATTTACTAACTGTACACACCACTCAGCTTTGGTGGCAGTGGAATGACATTCTTTTCTCCAAAAACAAGCTCTACGTTTTTGTAAACATGTGTTATTTGGTTGCCTCATTGTAAATGGATCCCAGTTGGATAATACGACGTCTTCCCACTAGCATATTGACAATTATGAACCAAAAGACCAAGTGAAAAGATTATATTTCAGCTGGAGTGCTTTCATTTTCAGATTTTTTCAAGTGTATGTTTTGCATGTACCTGTTACTGCCTAGTTAGAAACATGCTGGTTCTTTGCACACCTCTTTCATACTGAGAGAGAAATTAAATGTACCCTTTTATTTTTTTCTCTGTTTGACGAGTGTTAACAAGTGCAATGTTTGAGGAAACCCAACCAAACACAGCTCTGTAGCTGTTGCCACTAAATAAAGCAAAAGCCACCTGGTGACAAAGTTCACTGGGGCGTCATTTCTTTGTGTGGCTGAAAGAAAGAGAAGAAGAGAGAAGAAAGAACTCACATACTCATGGAAGTCAATCTCATTGAATCACTCTTGGGAGACAAAACCATCATGTGTATGGTGTATATACACATACGCACATACATACACACACACGCACACACACACACATATATATATTTATTTATATATATATATATATATATGTATGTATAAGTAGATATATCTCCCAGATTCTGCTCAGTGTGAATTATGGCATTCAAATTCAGGAAAGGGGAGAAAAGTACTTAAAACTAGATATCACTCTGCTACAAAATGCAATTTTTTTGAAGTCAGACATGTTTTTATCACAGTTACGTTTTCATCCCCATTTTATTTGGACCTCTGATGTAAGTTCAATCGCTATTTGGGCTGTTTTCACATGATCACTCTGCTTATTTTGGAACTTTTACAATGACTTAGGAAATCTGAGCTCTTATTATAATGGTCTAATTAAAGAAGCTGTCTGGTTTTAGCTTTCTCATAGTCAAAAAAGAAAGGTGTGAGAAGCAAAAGAATCACAAAACAATAGGGGCCATCACATTAGAATGAAAAAGGAGTTAATTTGTATATCATATATGCAAGTACTTATCCTTTTCTTCAGGAATGATATTTAATTACTGTGAAACCTTTCTCCCTGTCTGTTCATCTATTGGTTTTTTTTTTTAATTGCTCATTTATTACTTTTAAAACAGACGAAGACTCAAATTGAAAATTCAGCTTCCTGGCCACATCCTTAACACTGGTTCTCTTTATAATTTCAACAGCTGTGCACGGGACTGCTGGTATTTCCCACATTCTAGGGCAGCAAAGTTTGTTTTCCTCCATGTATTTTGTAGGCTCACATATCACTATAAGCCGTATGTGTGTATTCAAGCTTGAGATGATGAACAGGCTTTTAGGGCAGTCAGATCACAAGGTTAAAGGTTTGTTGTTTGGGATTTTTAAACAGCATTCCCACAACTGCTGCTCAATTTTCTGCAGTGTCCTATCTGCAAAATAGAGAAATAATAACTCTATTAGAAAATAACATTATGTCCTGCTGTGGGACTACTTCCACTCTGCCTGGAAAAAGGAACATAGCTTATTACTGAGAAATCATGTGAGGCTGCTGCAGGGAAATCTAGATTATTTCCACAGTAATTACTGATTTCTAGTATAATAGCTATAAATATCTTTGCTAATACCACCTAAACTGCATGCCTTTAGAAGAGCAACAGTTTCTTCTAATGATTCTTTCCAGTTTAGGTACTGTATTCCTCCATTAATCACCTGTCTTCTGATCAACACTTGCTGATTCAGAAATGACCTGTTTAATTAGAAATGCATTTTTAATATAATTTAAATCAGAAAAAGAATAATGAGATTTCTTGACGCTTTTTCAGACATATTCAACAAAAGAGAGAGCTTATTTGGACTCAAGGATCCCCCTAAATTGTCCCACATTTCCCCTAAAGTGTGCCACATTCAGCTCATGATTTTAGACATTAAAAGATTGACATCCTGGCTGGTTATCCAGTTATTGGAAAAATACACAAATATTTCCAAGTGGAGGTTTACTCCCTGTACTTTTCCTCCTTGGTTAGAGATGGGGCTAGATTAGCTAGCCTACAGTAGGCAGATAAATTCTGTTTGGGAGTGAATCCCACTGTGTGTGAGCCATGGGGCTCAAATAGCTTTTTGGGGGGGCGAAGTGTGATCATTAACTTAGGATGACCTGAACTAATGCCTTTGTGGTGCCCCTATCCTAATTTAAATTGTTCATTTCCCCTTACCCTGCCCTTCAGAACTCTTAAAATATCTTTTTCTAGTCTAAATACAACTTCTAATAAGCAGTGCATGAGAATATCAGTTTGCTCAGTTGGTCAGCAATGGCCAGTCATCTGTAAAGCCATTTACATGATATCTGAGAGGTCTGTTCTCAATCAGCGCACAAATAGAATTCTCATTAACAGTAATACAAGCTATGAACAGGCGTGAAAGTAAAGAAACTCCCTAATTAGACATAATGAAACACCAGTCTGTTAGAGTTCTGAAAAGTAGTGGCACTCATGTTTACTTTGATATAAAATGAACACAAAACTAAAAATGAAACATTAAGCTGATAAAATCAAGTAAAAGTAACTTAGAGCTTGAAGTTTTATGCAGGCCTTACATGAAGCCCCTTCATGAAGATGTGCTGATTTTACTATCCTGCTGTAAATATCTGCTTTGTAAACATACTCTTTGCAAGAGAAATTGGAAAATAATATATATGGACTTGAACATATCTTCTTTGTTTAACACAAAAGCACATGAAAGAAGAAAAGCCAGAGAATTTATGTCAGTACACAGGGAGTTCCTGGTGGCTGACTGCCATCCAGATACTGCTGGACACCATGCTCATTCATGCCTTTCACAAACATATCCAGATCACTCTAATTGGTTTTATTTATTGTTTTTTGATGATTGTTTTTATCCCACATATTTGTTTGCGAGTGCTCCTTCGGAGAAGAATTTCTGTAAGGTCTCCATGAACTTATGCCAACCTGTGGTCCAGTTATGCCAACTTATTTCTATTTTAGCTTAAAGAAGACGTTTTCCTCAGTGGTGTTTGATACACATTATATTTAGTGTATTTACAGAATACACCCTTCGTTTCTTACGCTGAGGACACCAATTGTTTTTTAGCAGTCTCATGTTAGATAGACTGTCTTTTATATATTGTCCACCAAGAAAACATTATTTTCAAGGCCACTCTAGAAGACCATATTAATTTTGTCTAAACTTATCTTGTGAGAAGGTGGGTTCCAAATTGTTTTTCAGATAACATTTCACCATTGGTTTGCAGATTAATATTTCCTTTAAAGTAATATGTTTAGAAATACACTACGTTTTAATTAGGTTTATTTCATAAACAATTTACATTAGTAGCTTGTAGTTATTCTCTTTTAAATAAGTACTTACATCTCCTCGTTCCTTCATATGCTTGAATCTGATGAGCCCACGGCATGTCACAGAAATTCTTGTTACCTTCAAGTGCATGATCTTGACCTTTGTATCCTTTTTCTTTGGATAATCAGTCCTCAGAGTAAGCCAGTTTGTTAATGAACCTACTGTGAAATGATAAATGTTTCCTATTTAATCCTCTTTGAGAAATATGCTTCAGTTTGGAATATATTGCTTGGAATATTACACCAATATTATTAACATAACTATCAAATGAAACCAGTCTAAAGCCCAGGTTACCTTCTTCTGACCAAAGGGCTGTGTTCAAGAAACCTGTGGATGTTTCCATTTATTCAGTACCTTGATGTCCTTTCAGTTCTTGCCTCTCTTTGGACTTTATTGAATATGTTTACATACTGTTAAGAAATATCAGGATGTATGAAATTAACAGACATTCTGCAAAATCCTGGTTTGGGAAATAGGTGGCTCACTAAGTCTCAACTGGAAATATTAGTGTTTGTTTTGATTATTTCAATACTTAAAACCAGAATAGTTTCCTATGTTGTTAAGTACCTTCACTATATTAAATTCTTAGGAGCACATTTTGCTAATAACTTATCACTATTCATTTGAAAATTCTCTTCATAAATATTCAACGATAGCTGCTTAGGCTATTCTGTTTCAGCACATGAGACTGCAGGACATTTGTTCTGTTTTACTAAAATGTCTGTGAAAAGCACAAAATCAATCACTTAGAAACAATCAAGGGCGATTTTCATTGCAGATTTTCTATCAGTAGCTGGAATTATTTTAACAGTATCAATCTCACTTCTTGACATTGACAGAAATATAGTAATAATCAGTTTACATCTATAGAAAGCTTTGGCTCTGTTTCACCTTGGAAAGGTTGAGAAAACACAAGTTTTTCTGCTAAATTAAAATGGTTTATCTTGGGAAACAAAAATCCTAGATCCTGACAGGAAAAAAGTGTGACAGGCTGATGGCTAGGCAATTTTTACAGAGGCCATGTGAGAGGACATGATTTTGTTTAATTCAGAGCCCATCCCATTACTAACTTAGGGTTAGTGAGAGTTTCTAGGAAAGTTTCTAAGGTAGCATGGTGCTTGCTTTCTACCCTTGTTCATGTACTTTATTTCTGTGGATCGTGTGGGCAGTTTTGACTGGAAATAAAGAACATTACATTGAGGGACTTGTGTTTGGGAAATGCTGGAAAGAAGACCCTAAATGCTGACCTCAGAAGAAGCTGAGTAATAAATAATGCAGTGGGAGTTCAGGATCCAGTCGGAGACAGAAAACATGATTTCTTCTTCAGACTTCCATCACGGATTGTTTAGCACTGGCAGAACTGTATAATCATAGTGTTACTAGACTTCATGGTAGTTTTCTAAAGAAAATACATTTGTTTTAGCTGTCTTTTGACAATATGCTTAGAATTGCTGTTCAAAACATATGCCTTTCTTTATCTGCTGTATATTCTATTGATGAACACACATGACTGTGTATGTCCATCAGTAATATAATTTCTGTATCTGGAGTGGACAGTGCTTTCTAACTATGTCAGTCTTTTTCCTCCACTATTAAACATAAAATGTTTTTTACAATTTTTTTTTTTTTTTTTAATGAGAAAAATCTGCTTTCCAGGAAAAGCACTTCTCAAAGAAGTAAATAATTAAATACCTTGGACCATCAGGTAGTGTTTGCTTGGTTGCTCTGAAATGAGGAACTGAACAAAATTTTCATAGCCAAATCTAGAAGCCATTTCTATCTAGGCAACCTTAACAAGTTTTTGCCATATGCCCAATCTCCTTACCAGTGAAGAAAGAGTATTTAAAGGATAGATTACCTGAAAGAGGAGGAGACATCCAAGCATCCACAGGCAAGAAATAAGTAGTAATTTGATGTCTATTTCACTTGTTTTGGTTGTATCATATATCTTTTTTATTTCTTTAGATGGTGAAACTATGTTAATTTATCCATTGTTTATTAATTTGGAAAATCTGTCAATTTTGTTCCCTTACTGTCCAAGGGACTCCAGTGAAGTCAGAGGTGGTTGAAACATCTTTTACCTCAATTTCTAAGTACTGTCAATATTTGGCAACTAAATAGTTAAATAGTTTGAACTTTTTGAGAACTTAGATTCGCCCATCTTTTCCCCCTTATTCCACAGAAGCCAGACCTACAATATAATTTCTAGTCCTTTCAAATTTACACACTAATGTACTTCTGAGATTTCACCAGCCTTGGTCCTACTAATTGCTCTGAGCAAACACTGCTTGTTCCATGCTGTTCATGACACTTTTAATGCTACGTGAGATTAACACTTCTTAGCCTTTGCAAGATTTTTATTTTTGTACCTCTCTACTTTACTGAAGTGCGACGTTGTTGAAGGAAAAGCCCTGGCAAAGACTTTTTACAGCTGTTGTGCTCTTCTTTAGTCAGGCCTTGTGGGATACCTTCTCCTTTTTTGTAATTTTTTTTTTTTCTTTCAGCCTTGATCAATTTATACTACAGCTATCTCCTGGGGTTTAGATATTGTGTTTAAGAAAACCAAGTCATATATTTGCATTTACAGCCTTCATTGCAACAGATATGTCCACTCTGTAAATTTATAATGAATATGGAATTAATTTAAAATCTGATTTCCTTAAAAAATTAGCTGAAGGAAATAGTTCTTAATGTTGGATGCTGTCTAGCAAGTTATGCTTTATGATTCTTACAGTGCACTGTGTGAGGTCCAGCCCAGCAAAATTAGTGGAGCATCATAGCAATGCTTCTCCTTCCTTAAAACCCTGCACAATCTTACATTGGTCATAAACTACTTCAGTAGTGCCATGACAGAGCAACACACCTCAATTCACCTTTTGCCTGGGAGCATAAAAAGATAAGCAAAAGCCAGAGTATCAGTGTGCAGCAATTGATGTTGGCTGAAGATTTCTCCAGGCTGTGGTAATTGCTTGCTGTTTTCTTGGCTGCAGACCAGCTGATGCTCCTTCCAGGCCCCTGTACTGAGGGCAAGCACCGATGTACATTTTATCATTGCTATGCTGTTCAAGCCAGCAGAATGATCCCAGAAGAAATTCTCCTTTATGAACTTGTTCTCCCTGGCTTCTCTACCAGCTCATCTCAGTAATATTCTTTTTTCTACAAAGCACTTGTCAGCAAGACAATTTAAAAGCAAAACAAGCAAGTACATTGGGGACATCTTCTCAACACTCCTTTTTGAGTGTTCAGAAAGCCCAAAGTTGTGTGCGACTCCAACGACCAGGGATCAAATCCGCCTAGGACCAGGTCAGAGCCTGTGAGCAGGTGTGAGCTGGATTAGACAGTGCAGTGCTATAAAGTCTTGCAGCTCTGTTATGTTTAGCCTCATATGCCCACATGAGCCATGTCTCAGCTCCTGTAAGCCAATAATTTGCTTGTTCCTCCTCTGAAGTGGGACGTTTGCCTCTCTGCTCCAAGACACAAAAGGCAGCAGTACTAGCTTGAGTGGGCCTGCCAATGGATATCAGAAATTCAGTCTTCCCAGCAGCCCTCCAAGAAATGATCAGAAACCTGCCTGAGCTTTTATTGCAGCCATAACATTTTGGATTCTTGATACTTCCAATCACTTCTAAACACAATTTCCAGGCAGCAGTAAACACAAGCAAATTTAACTTGTTTGTAATTAAGAAATGCCTACTGTTTTATGGGGACACAGGTAAATGTGCATACCCAGGTGCTCATCATCAATGGGGGTGCAGGGAAAAGCATGTTTTAGTGCCTTAGAGCCTTAGTTTGGTAATGACAATATCACTGGTGCTCACAGGAACCAGCTATCTATGCAGGTCACTAACCCCTATCTCAGCCATGTGCAGGTGATAATTCCAATACACATAGCCTTGCAATCCTGTCCTGTTCCTGGTTTTTTATGTGTATATCACTTCTGTAATCTTTTTAAATTCTTTTTTATTTTTCTTCTTTTTGACCTCAACTTGCACAGCAGAGGTTTAACATGACTAAACTATTCAGCTCACTGTCTTTCACTCTGAAACATCTTTTACCTTTTTTTCCTCTGATTTCTGATCGGGCCAATGCTGCCAGGATATTCTCTAAGGAGAATCTGCTATTTGGTCTTTGCATCATTCCCCTGGGTGCTCCCTATTGGACTTCTTCATCAACAAGGAGCAGTAATATTTATTTCTCCTTAATGGGCAATCCCTGGTCCACAACTGCTGGAAGTACAGCCTAATGCATTTTGGCACACTCTGAGAAATACAGGCTCTAAGTATTTTTGTCTCTCTGTTTTAGGACCAGCCATGCTGGAGGTCTGTACTCCCTCTCCAGCTGTGAGGGAAGTGAACATGCATAACCTTTCTTTAGTACAGGTCAGCAATGAGTGTGTCACTCTCAGTCCTCTTCATTCATTCAAGAAAGGTTAGTGCAAACTAGGAAGAAAGGACTGAAACTTTGATTTAAAAAAAAAAATATTTATTGCAGAGTTTGTAAGAAAGTGAAAATAACATTGTATATAGGGAAATGCCAAGAATGTTTTAACATCAATCTGCCACATGTTTATGATCCTTGAGGAGCTTGTAAATATGATGATGACATTTGAAGATTCATGGAAGAAAAGAACTCTATAAAAATAATTTGTAAATTGGCCAGAAGTGATGGAGAAAAGATACTACATAAAAGTTTGTTTTGATGAATTTCCAGGTATTTATGTTTCTAAAACACTGCATTTTGTGACTCTGATTGGAAAGACCAGAAAAATCTGTTATCTTTATTTCCTGAATTGGATGTTACACATAGATTTTGCTTCTTCTCAAGTACAATAATTTCTTGTTACAGACATAATTAGAAATAATGTAGAAAATAAAGGTATGTAAGCACACATTTAAAACATTTTTACTGATAACAGATCTTTCAGTTGAAATATCTGTAAAACCATATTTTATCTGTGTATATACATACTGCTAGACTAAAAGGTGAGGGATTTTCAGCTTCATTATAGATAATTCATTGTAAGGCACTAGTCAAAAATATATGTAAGTTCTCCTTTCATATTTTCTACTGACTCTCTATTGGTTCTTCACTGTGAATCACTATGACACATATAACTTCTAATAATTATGTTATGCTGCAGCTGTGAAGTGAGTATCACAACCTTTTAGTAATACTGGCCCAGTTTCACATTGTGTCTAGGAGGAAAGAAGCAGGTCAAAAAGTGACATACCACAGATGTCTGAAAGAAGTTGTTCTAGACAGAAAATTTGTGACTGCTAGATGCATAATCAGTGCTGTAGAGTTAGCTATTGCTCTTTATAACTTTGTGAGAGTCACTGATAATTCAATTTTGTGCAATCTTGGCTTTCATTTTTGTGAAAATCTAGCAGATAAATTTTGCCATCTTATTTCTAGTGATTCACTCTGGGTGAATTTCTGGTGAATCTCCTACAGCTCTGTATGCTTCTCACTAAACAACCCACACTTCCAATTGGGAAATGATGGATTTTGTATCAGAAATCAGTATAGAAAATGGAAATGAGTGTTTTGCAGCATTTAACATGCAGGGCCAACTCACACTGCATCACAAAGAAGCACTGGGGAAGGGCTGGAGGTGGGGGAGAGAAGTTGCTGTAAAATATTGGAAGCATTAGCAAAAATTGCAAAAGTACAATCTTGCCATACCAAGACATTTAATATACTGGTAAAAGCTAGAATGGGGCAATGGCAGAATAGTACCTGTATTTTAACCAAGTGGCAATGGTGGTGTGTGGAAGGAGCAGAGAGTGTTCTTTCTAACACTGAAGATTTTATTCAGTGCTGTGTAAAGCCTTTAAAAGGTTTTTGTAGAAAAGCAGAGCCAAGGGCATGAAAGCAAATGAAAATAATAAAAATATAGTGCAGTTTTACCAGAGGTAGATTGCGTGAAACTAATTTTTTTTTTTTTTTTTATAAGATAACTGATTTCTTTGACAAGGTTAATACAGTGGACCTAATCTATCTTATGCAATGTGTTTCCTACAGTGTCCTGTAGTAAATCAACACATAAGATGGGGATGATGGCTATTAAGATGGGAATGATGAGGGGGGAAGAAACTAAAAAGGAAACTGCAACAACATAAACTTAGGGGTGAAATATTTTCCTGGTGGCTTGGCACTTTCTTTAAAATATTCTGAATATTCTGCTTTTTAAGGTTACTTAAGACTAAATAGGTTTCAAATACATGTGGATGAAATAGATGATGTATGCTGTCACATTACTGGCAGCAAAACAAAGGAATGTAGCATCTATAAAAGGGACAGGACTGGGAGTGCAGGAGCTGGGGGCAGGGAATAAGATTGTTTGTATGATGGCACTCCCCTCCAAATACTGTGGTCCTGTCCAGAGAATGTATAATGACCACAGGTCTGTCCAGTGGGTATTCCAGAGAAGGGCAACAAGGTTTTGTAAAGGGCTAGAGCACAAGTCTTATGAGGATCAGCTGAGGGAGCTGGAACTTCTTTCCCTGGAGAAAATGAGGCTCAGGGGGACCTTATCACTCTCTACAACTCCCCGAAAGGAGGGTGTAGCCAGGTTGGGGTTGATCTCCCAGGCAACCAGCACCAGGATGAGAGAAAATGGCCCCAGGTAGCACTGGAGAAGGTTTAGATTGGATATTAAGAAAATTTTCTCACTAGAAGGGTTGTAAAGCATTGGTACAGACAGCCCAGAAAAGTGATGGTGTTACCTGGAAGTGTTCAAAAAACGTGTACATATGGCACTTGGGGACCTGGTTTAAAGGTGAACATGTTGGTTGTACGTGGTTGACAGCTGGACTTGATGATCCCAAAGGTCTTTTCCAGCCTTAACGATTTTATGATTCCATCATTCTCATTCCCTTGCTCACTCATGTCCTTTCATCTGTGGAGCACCTCTCAAGATATTTGCGTCCCCCTCCTAAACCCCGAAAGAGGAGTTAAGTTAAAAGGGTTTCTGCCTACTTACTCTAGAATGAACTGCACTCATACCAAAAAACACCAAAACCCTTCGTTTAAACCCAGTCATATGTGAAAGCAAAATTTCTTCATATATGAAAAGCAATATTTTACATATGTTTCTCATACCCAGATTTACAGGATGATGGGCCATGCCTGCGTTCTTGGCCCCACCGGTGGGGTGGACCTGGCACTAGGTTGCATCTCCCTTGCTCAGGCAGCAAGGGACCAGCGCTTTTACCAGACTCTCTGCTCTACCTCTCATGCAGAAATCCTCAACAAATGTTCCACTTAGAAAGCAAAAAAAACGGCTGCAAATTTCAGGGTGAAAAGTGCAGGCATGTGGTAACTAAGTGCTACTATTACTGATGAAAATATCATTTGAGAAGCATAGGATGACCTTGCAGACAAGGAATAGAAAAAGGATCAAAAGTTCAGAGCATAAAATGCAAACTCATGTACTTGAGCACTAATAACAAGATTTTTCAGTGAAGTCCTGATGAACTGCAGTGATGATGAACTATAAGCATACTGGTCATGGGATGACTGAGAGTTGTTGAGTTCATTCAGTCGTGAAAAAAAATAATGCGGAAGGTAAGGTAGGTAAAGTGTTATAAACAGACACAGCTACATACTACTAGTCTGCAAAATAAATTCTCCTTATATTATTGTTTATGGTTCTGATCACTTATATGCAAAGGATTTAACCAGAAACACAAAGCTGTAAACTCCTAGGAGGTATTTGAGCCTGCTGAGGACGGGAAAATAAAAATGTTATATTTAACCTTAGAAACCAGAAACTAGAGGTGGGGAAACGACTGCATTATGTATTTTTGAAAGGTCCAACTGTTTCAATGAAAAGATAGCTCAAGTGTAAGGTAAAGAGTTATGCATTTGCCATAACTCTGTTTAAGATAGAAATGAAAATATTGCTAACAATCAGGTGGTTACTTTCCTTTCCCACAGGAAATTTGAACCATAATAGTTTAAAGACAGACTTTGAAAGTTGCATGGAAATGAGTCTATTCCACAAAAACAGTGATCTTTCAGTTGTCTCATGGTACAGCTTAAAAATTACATTCTTTACCTAAGTGCCTAAAACCACTTTAGTTGCTCTATGTCATTGATATATTACGCATATATATGACTGACATATGTAACACAGAAGATACTCAGCCTTTCCATGTTGCAACTGGAAGTCACGAGGGTACTAGAGAGCAGTTAAATCCCTCTGAGGACATTTTGGCACTTATTTTCCACTAGATGGACTGGTTTGCTGGTATCCCTAAAGAATTCTGAAATAGAACTTTATCACAGATTATTGTCTTTGAGATGTATTTATAGATTGTTTTTTGGTTCTTGGTGGCAACACAAATGAAAAACAAGAATTCTCCTTTTATCATTTTCTCTTTTTCTACCTCTCTCCTCCCTACCTAGGTGGCATTTGCCAATACAAAGCTTGCTTTCCCGAAGGATAGGTGTTTGCTCTTTTGCATCACAAACTGATCTTGGTCAGAGACAGTGTATTGATATTCTGAAGGGTGTTAGGAATCACTCAGGGTTCGAGCAAGACTTCAAGACAAGAAGTAACAGTGGACACAAAAGACTGATGCTAAAGATGGTGGCAAGCATCAGCACTTTATTGCAAAAACTTGGTCTTTTTAAGCACTTAGCTGGTTATCTGTTTACATAGCTTTAAAGCACAACAAGCATAATTCACCCAACCCCCACACACCCCGATGTGAGCACGCGATGGCCTCACAGCAGGTTTTTGTACCCCTAATTCAGCTCTGTCTCTTTCCCCCAGTTCTTCTCGGCTTAGCTGAAGTAAAAGGCCTGAGCCACGATTTTGCAAAGGCAACAAGGCCTTCATTTTATAAGGCTTCACCTCTATGCAACAAAGAAGGAATCTTTTCTCATTAGAAGTGGCTTGGACTTTCAGGATTTCTCCAGCTTTGAAACACAATGCTTCAGCTACTTTCTGCCTTAGATGGGAATTTTATCTGGTGGTGTCTTGGTTATTCTGCAGACCTAGGAAACTTCTATATTTTCATTTCCTGCACCAGACACTCCGGCCAATCTAGGTGTTGCTCGCTTAGAGGGTTTTTTTCTGTTTGTTTTTGCTCATGACCTAAATTGCATGTTAAGCAAAACCTTTGCATGTGGGGAGCAAGCAAGATGTACACACTTAGGGCATTTCAGGAAGGTGGCAGCAGACCCCTGGGCTCAATGCTTATGTGATCCCAGCTGCCCAAAGTATTTCATAAGGCACATCCAGCACTATATTTCCATGACCTGCACTTGGTTGCACCCTAGAAAAGTGAAGTCAATGCAAAACTTGACAAAATTGCTTGACAAAATTGCTTGACAAAAGGCAGTTTCCCACATGAAATATAGACTGAATTTAAATCAGATTCATGTTCTTTGTGATCCAAATCCAAATTCCTCATGACTTTTATTACTTGGTAGTAGTGTCCATGGTCGGTTTTATTTGTTACCTCTGATGCTGAGATTTTTAGTGTGGAAAACAACTGCACAGCATTCCAATCAGTCCCTATTCATGAATGCATCCCATTGATGAGTATAGCCTGACATTTACAGGGTCTAGATGTCCATCTTCCTGCATGATGCTCTCAGCACTGACATCAAAGCATTCTCTTCTTTTCTTTGACCTTGTTGGCAGATGTCTGTATCTGTGTCTTATAATCACATATACTCTGCTACTCCCTGTCAGTGTCACTCTCTTGGTTTCATAAAATGTTTCATTCATTGAAGCCTGCCTGATGTCAATATGCTAGGGAAATTTGTCAGAAGCATGTATAATGCATTCAAAGCCTGGGCCCAGAAAGGTTTAAACCTGGGAAATTTGTGGAGGAAAAGATATGACACGGTACTGCCCAGAGACTGAAACTTCTGAGACCTTGATTTATTAAAGTGTCTTCTGGCCCTTTACATTATTTATGCCCAGTTTTCCACATCCAGGGACTGTGAAGTGCAAATGCAATGGACGTGTCTTTGCAACTTGTTCTTTCCTGTCCCTCTGTTCCTGTCTTAGTGCTTGGTTTGGAAACAGAAAGGGTTGTCTCCCACATTTGAGGCAGCTGTTTCCTACATACTGATGCCATTATATTTTGCTTTTTCTTTTATACCTCTTTTATATATCCTTTTATATAGCTGTATGTAGCCCACATACTTGTAATTCCCTAAGCTTGATAACTTAGTATAGACCTATGTTCCATTAAGCCAGAAGACCAAACATCCTGGAAGCCTCGCAGTTAAGGGTCAGAAAGCCCCAGACACCAAGGTCCTTTCTAGCACACATCCTGTAAACTGAGATAGGCCCATCCAGGGGGGAATTCTTCGAGATGGGGGGTTCATTCAAGCCTCTCATTGGGGAGTCTTTGATAGGTATGCTAATTTTCAAGGCCTATAAATGCATGCGTGCTCTATCGTGTGTGTGCATTCCAGTGTGCATTTCGGTGCACTCCACCTGGATGTGGTGCACCTAAGGATCCTTAAATAAATACCAAGGTGAAAACCCTTTTTCCCTTTAACTGTGTGTCGGCTCTTAATTTTAAGACCAGGAAAAAGCAACAATACCTGTTCCATGAGAGAAGCACATTTGATGGTAGCTACATAAATAGTCTGGTCATATCCAAGATGCAGTAGTCTAAACCACAGCATCATGACTCATTGATATAATGCTTCATTTGGATCACATGAATGCATTTTCTGAACAAAAACTAACAATCACAACGTCTTTAATGAAAGATGTAGTTACACATTTCATCATAAATGCAGATCTGTATTTAGAACCCTACTTTCCATCGTATTATATTTTGGATTCACTTTCATAGTAATAAAAAATAAAACATATCACCGTAACCAAGTCCAAGCTGAGCCTAAAACTGATACCGTTTAGTTTCGCTAGTAGAGTTTGAGGTGTCACCCTAATGTTGAAAGAACTAACATGGGATGATTTGTAACTGTGAAAAATAACATCACCAAATATAACAGATAAAAAAGCTGTATTTACATAAGGTCAGTTGAGAAAAAAATCAAAGAAAAAAATCTATTATATTGAGATTTGTTTCTTTGACACAAATTCTTGTTTTTCAATAATCCTAAATTTGTCAAAGCACCAAAGATGTGGGGACATATGGGGTGGCCTGTAAAGCCAAAAACTAAAAATTGCCATCTCCTCCTGAAAGGCAGCATGGGAGATCTGTAGTTAGGGTGAGAGGAATGGCTCTTCCCAAGATCCTTTCTTGCTTCATCATTACGTATGCACCTTTCATTACTGCTATTGGTTTTGTATCTCTCCTCCCCTTTTCTACCCTATATGTTTCCCCTTCCAGATTGTTATCCCTTCCCAGCTCTCCTATTTCTCCCTTGCCACTCCTTCGGGTTTCAAGCCTTCACTTGGACACTCCTTCGGGTTTTCCCTGTTGGCCCCTGTACCCCAACCCTGCCCATGTCCCACCCCTGTGCCCTGAGACCATTGGCCCTCGTGCTCTCCCCGCCCTCCTTGTCCCCATACAAAACCCCACGACCCTGCTGTGTCTTTGTCTTTGCCTCTAGGAACCTTCATGCCAAGTAAGTTAAAGTTCTTCTGTGGAACCACATGCAGAGACCCTCCCTCGCCTCCTTTATCGCCGCCGGGCTGTGGGGCCGTGCTCTCTGGGAAGGTTGCAGATTGCTACGCTGTTCCATGCTTAAAAATGCACCGCAACACAAAGACAGGAAATTTATAAATGCACAACACTTATTTACACACCAATTATCTGGATTTTTACACTGGAAAACTGTTGCGGTCCGCTTTTAGGCTTATTGGTTGCCTGTTTTCCCTGTTGATAGATCCTTCTCCATACATATGCTTTGTCCCAGTTTCTCCCATTGTTGGTACCTTGTTAGGTTTGCACCCTGCCTTTCCCTTGTCATTCAGTTTACTGTATTCCCTCCCCCAAGGTCTGCAACACCTCTCCTTCTAGATAATTATTGGTTTGTGTGACTCATTTCACTCCCTTTCCTTATCAGATAAGTTTATGGGATGTCAATTATGTACCGAACCCTCCCTTGTTATGCCCTCATTGGTTATGTACTTGTCGCCGCCCCTGGTACCTCCTACCCTTAAAAACCCCTGCACACCCTGAATCCTGGCTTTTCCGTCCCTGGACCCCTTCAAGAATAAAGCTTTTGGAACTCCACACGGAAGCCTCCCCCTCATCCTTGCTCTCGCCGGCGCGCTTCCCATCGGGCTCGCTGTTTCTACCCTGCACGCGGGGCGGCTGCGCTCCGCTGGCAGGAGGCCTTAGAAGACACCCACTGCTGGATGCAGTGAGGGGTCTCCGGGCTGAACCCCGAGCCGCGCCAGAAAACATACTTGAAATTTGTTTTATTTCTGAAAAGAGACTTAGGGTTCTAGTTTGCCCACAATGTAAGAAATTATACTGGAACATTTTTATTGACCTTTCTGTACCTCTGCTTAGAGAAGAATTGAAAAGGTTCATAAAACAACGGAATATGCTAAATTATCTGTTTTTTTTTAATGTGCGGTTCTCATTCAATCAGAAATTGAACAGGCTCTTAGCCAGTAGTATTCATTCCACCCCTTTTTGTACCATCATGTACATGATGTGGTTTTCAAACATTTCTGATATCAGGTGAAGTAGAATTAGGTGTTCCTAATTAGGATCACCTCCCAGGAAGCTGCACCCTCCTAAACCCATTAAAGATAATTTTGGCAAAGGGTAAAGTATTGTGCTAAAAATTTGCATATTGATCTCAATACCACGTCATAGATGCCACGTTACGATCTCTGAAAATTTTGATAGTAATGGACATGACACATTCTTAACACCAGTGTAATAAAATATTTTGCCATTTTCACTGTCTTTTCAGATGCTATCAAGGAATTCACTTCAAAAGTTTTTTCCATGAGGATCATGGTGTTATTTGTTCTATAACTTAGTACATAGTCTACATTTGTAAAGTTGCTCTGTGCCACAAATAAAATTAATTTGTGTATAATAAAATGGCTACTCCTTATTTTTCTTAATAATCCACTTAATAATGGGTAAAGAAAATTATGGGCATGGAGGCTAGAAGTATGATGTCAGGTAAGGAAAGCATTTTATTGATATCTCATCTATTATACTGATGTTTCCTGAATGACAGAAAAAATCGTGCAAGAAATTGTATGATGATCACAAAAGAAACTGTTTAATTTTGACTAGTAAAATTGTCACTAGGAAACAAGCACAACATTAATGAACAATGACTTTTTCAAACGTGCCAGACAGGAAAAAAAGTGTGGTTTTGACTCAGCTTGCAAATATAAAGAGTCATGGAAAAAGCTGTAGCTTTTGGTATGACCCACTCTTAACGCTTCTGATTCATAATGCTATTGTAGCCTTAAACTCATTCTGTTATATATTAAACTGATTTGTGCCATTTGCAAAAGCCTGCTATGCTCGCAGAAACTGATCACAGAAAGCAACTATAAGCCCATTCCAATATGAGTTTCCTAGACCTATTAATTTGCTGAGTAGGTTTGGAAGATTTCCTAATTACTGCTTAGTGTTTTGCAATAGTCATTAAAACCTCCTACTACATATGTCGAGCACATGATTGGACAAAGATACAAAATGAATGTGTACATATATATATTTTCCACCTACCTTTCTGTTGGACAGTTGATGTCTGTCAACCTTTTTTTTTTAGCTTTACAACAATTTTAACTTCCTTTGGTCTCTTTCTTTGTACTAAGCATGCACTTATAATGATATCTATCATTGGTCTTTTTAGGTTGTTTTATTGAGATCTCAGAATATGATTCATTAGTATTATTTAGATATATTTGCCAGCTTGCAGAGATTGTTTTTTTAAAGCACTTGTGTTAGTATACATATGCATGAGCCAAAGACTCACTTGGCCAACTGGGAAATGCCAGAGAAGAAAGAATAAAACAGAACTAAAAGGAGAGCTAAAACTAACAAAATTCATCTGCAACAAAATTCATCTCAGACTCAGTCATAGACTAATTTTTGTCAACATGTGCTATCTTTTTTCATGTTAAAGATCTAGGGTGGATTTTTTTGTTACTGTAATGTTTTGGAAGATTTCATACATGTTAGAAAAGTAGTGTAGGATTTAGAGCTGACTATTAATTGAGAAGATAATGAAGTAGAAAACTCCTGTTACATTATGGCTAAGTTTTCGATAGACTTCAACCTATAAATTTATCAAGGGCTAGGGTATTAATTCAGCAAGGGAAGAAATGGAATATAGGAGAAGGGGAATGTTACAGAGGCAGATTATTTGGTTGGGTTTATTTAAACTCAAATCTGAAGTGTTAAATGGCTCTTCTTTCCCCATTTAGAAAATAGTACTTCGAGCAGGGTTGAGGGTTAAAATACAGTAACGATTTTACGTGTGTGTGGGTACACATCAATCCCAGCATAAACTGGAGCACTACAAGTCTGAAAATTTCACCAAGGATCAAAGACATATCCTGGATATCAAAGCAATTGCATCCTTATGAACAGCTGCCTTCTCTTACACAGCTCCATCTAAGTGGATCCCAATACATCACTGTTTAACCCCAATGAAGGTTTCCTGCTTTCCAGCTTTTCTGGATACTGCCTTTTTCATGGAGGTCAGGAAAGAGACATTTATGGGTATCTGTAAGACAGTATTCCAGCACATTAATGAAGAAATCTTTCACTGCTTTAAATTTTGTGAATAGAGTTGTGCTAATCTACACAAGTTGTGCTTCTAGAGCTAGACTTTGAATAAATATTCCAGCAAGCATAAGAAAGAGATGACTATTTTTCCTAAGACATACACACACACTTCCCTTTTAATTCAGCAAGAGTACCACGAGTGCTACAGAACACAGGATTTCGCCTTTAACACATGTAAGCATGTGTTTGCTCAGATACAATCAAATTTATTTGTCCTCAGCTTTGAAATTCCCACAGCTTTGTAAGCACTGTAATAGTTACAGTTCAAGAGAGGGAAAAGCAGTAAAAAAACCCTGCTTCATGAACTTCCTTCTAAGGTCTAATCCTGAGATTTACAAGTGTGTTTCCTAGTAGAAGGTTAAAACATAGGAAAGTAGCTCTTTTTCTGAAAACATAGGAAAGTAGCTCTTGCGAGAATTGAGGTAGTGGTTCTGAGATGAACAAAATTTGATCAAGTTTTGTTTGGTTTTTAACATATGTTGCTTTTATACACTAAAATACAAAGACCATTTCAGTATATTAACCACTAAGAAATTCTTCACCTTTTGACAAAAAAGAAAAAAAAAAAAAAAGAAGAAAAAGAAAAAAGCATCATTGTTTTTGGAAAAAAAAAAGTGTAATATACATTTTCTGTGGATTATTTGTATCATTAAGGAAAAGTTTTATGCACTTTCCAATGAACAACCATAAAGTAAGAATGAAACAATGGTGAAAGAGCATTTGCTTAGCAGTATTGCAGATGTACATTCACAGAGAAATAGTTAGTGTACATGATGATATAGACAGAAGCATTTTAAGTCCATCTAAATGTCATCCAAAATATTTGAAAACAGATGTTTTATGATAGCTGAAAAAAAAAATTACACAGCTTTCAGATTTGTAATGTACTTTGGTTCCTTTTTCCTTCATGATAAATTCAATTACTCCCCAGAAAGAATTGATACAGGTGCCAGGTGCTTCTCCACATTTTTCAGGCAACATTCAGTATTCAGGACATGACATGACTGGACCACCTCTCCAGAATTATGAATGGTAATTTAATCTCCATCCTCAATCCACCATGAGCCCAGAAGCAAAGGTTGCCAATTATCTTGAACTGTACCAAACTATGCATAATTCTCTTACAGAGATTACTTTTTCAGTGATTTCATTTATATTTCACAAACCACAGCTCTTATTGAATCAGCTGCTTTGACATCCTTGTTTCTTAACTAGCGAGGAACAGATTTGATGGATGGACCACTTGGTGGATAAGCAATTAGCTGGGTGGTGGCACTCAAAGAGTTGCAGTCAATGACTCGATGTCCAGTGGACACCAGTGATGAGCAATGTTCCTCAGGGGTTGGTGTTGGGACATCTTTGTCTGCAAGAGGGACCATGGGACTCAGTGCACCCTCAACAAGTCTGCCAATGACACAAACTGTGTGGCACCGCCAACACGCTGTAGGGAAGGGATGCTGGACAGGTTCACAGGCCAGTGAAATCCAACAGGTGCAAGGATCTGCATCTGGATAATACCAAGTACAAGTTCAGGCTGGGCTGAAGATAGATCAAGAGCAACTCTCCCAAAAAGGAGTTGCGGGTGTCGGTGGATGAGAACTTTCAGCATGACCCAGCAATGTATGCTGGCAGTTCAGAAAAAACATTTGTATCCTGGGTTGCAGCAAAAGAATTGTGGCTAGCAGGGTGAGAGGGGGGATTTTCCCCCTCTATGTCATTTTCAAGAGAGCCTACCTGGAGTGCTGCATCCAGCTTTGGGGCTTCCCATGTAAGAAGGACATGGACCTGTCAGAACAAGTCCAGAGGAGGGCCACGAAGATGATCATAAGGCTGAAACACCTCTTGAGGAGAGGCTGACAAAATTGGGGTTGCTCAGCAACAACAAGAGAAGGCTCTAGGGAGACCTTATAGCACCTTCCAGTACCTAAATGGGGCTTAAAAGCAGGATGGAGGGGGATTTTTTATGAGGGCATGCAATAACAGGACAAGGTGTGATGACATTGAACTGAAAGAGGGTAGTTTTAGATTATATATAAGAAAGGAATTCCTCACTGCAAAGGTGGTGAGGCACTGGAACAGGTTGTTCAAAGAAGTTGTGGATGCCCCATCCCTGGAAATGTTCACGGCCAGGTTGGACGGGGCCTTGAGCAGCCTGGTCTAGTAGGTGTCCCTGCACATGGCAGGGGGATTGGAACTAGATAATCTTTAGGGTCTATTCCAACCCAAACCCTTCTGTGGTCCTATGATTCTCTGAAAATGGAAAAAACCCCTATACATATGGAGCAAAATACCAGTACTTCATTGAAAAAAATAGTTCAGCTACACTGCAGAATATCTATCTTTTGAAGAGAGCAGACAGCTAGACCATGTTCTTGTAAATCCCAGTGACAGACGGGCGTGTGAAAGGGATAAAACATTCTGATTTTAAATAGTCTTAATCAGTTTTGTATTTCGGTTTTGTATACTTGGATTAAGGCAATCTCATTTCTCGGACATGTTTTACTTACTATCTAACTAGTGCAGCAGTAAACCTGCAGTCCCTACTATTCTAAATAATTTGGGAATGATATACTTACGTAGATGATAAACTTTTTTTTCGAAAGGTTTTGCAGTGGATTGAAACTGAATGTTATGAATTTCCAGCTGTTGTCTGGGTTTGTATGAATTGTAAATTTTTAAGGATGAAAAATACTAAAAATTTTTTCTCTGTGTAGATAATGGTCCCTAGTAAAGGAATTCACCATTTCTTGTTAAGTTAGTCACTCCTGCAAAACATATTCACTTCATAAATGTATGGATTAATTCTGTACCTCTTAGCTGTTGAGGTAAAGAGTTGTAAGAGTTTACCTTGAAAAATTTAATATGCTTGTATTAACTATCACCAGGCAAAGATCTGCCACCCTGTTACGTGATTCTATGCTAGCCATTACAGTATTGAGAAAAATGTCAAATACATATTTCAAATATTGAAGTGGTGTATCTTGCTCTTTCAACTGTGGAACAGTACTTTTTTCTAGGATACCAGATGGAAATATTATAATTCAATCCACATTTTACAGGAATTTCTTGCAATGCTTCCATTTTCAGAAAGAAAGCAGAGCCTATCTGTAATCACAGGTCTTCAGAAGTGCGACTTGAGTAAAATCCACAGAAACAAGACAAATGGATCTTGTACCATAACAGCACAAACAAGCAAGATCAAAGCTATGTCAAGTTAATTGAAATAACAAGACTTAATTGTAAAAATCAGCTGTGCATCATCTTGTAGTTCTCACTTTTTATCAGAGATTTTCAAAACAAGTACCTGAATCCATACCTTCACCACTCAAGGCCGAGTCTTTTCACTAAGCTTAGATATAATCCTCTTTTTACAGAGGTACAAGACATTGTCCTCTGACAGACATGGCTGTACCTTACTTTACATGTTATTCAACACATACTGAACAAGTGTAAATAATATGATCATAGCTAAGACAACTTTATCTACTTAAATTCACGTGAGCAAATAACTAATGAAGTGTTCTGTTTTACTAAAAATAATTTTTTTTATTTTTAAGCAGTAGCATTGCTCAATGAATCTCTGGGTTTTTTTTCTTCTTTTAACAATTCCTCCTCCATTAAAGACTGTTAAGCTGCAGAAACTGGATCAGTAGCATAGCAGACTCAGTAACAGTAAATGAAGTGCTGTAAGCTTACATCAGACTAATTAGTCTGAGGGATAAAATATGGGGAAAAACTTTTCAGGTTGCTTTGTGAAAGGCAGTTTGCTTAATTAAGCCAACCACTAATTGTTAAATATTTTTCAGGCATTAACAGAGCTGTGCTGACAGTAATTAAATTTTGATTTTAGTGGTATTTGCAGGGATTAAGTCACAATCTGCTGAGGCGCTGAGGTTAGTTAATATTCACTTCACTGCCACAGCTGTCCTCCATTACATTACAAAGGACAGGAAAAGAGACAGCAGAATAGGGTGAAGTAATGAGAAAGCTATTCATTCATTTGAACCGGCTCCACACTGTACAGTCTTGTACAAATGGATCTGATCTGCATGACACACAACTAGGAATTAAATCCGATTTAATTTGATACAAAGGACAGCCTAAGCTCTAAATGTATTTTTATTTTTATACATAGGTACTAGGCACTGTATCAAAAAATATAATCATGTGATTATCATATGTTTCCATTCAAGTGGTATTTCTTTACTTATTAGCTCTACAGGAGTCCTCAAGGAGTGTAAACCAATTCTTGCTAAACCCTTATTTCTTCTAGGTGCAAGTGAATAAATCCTTCAAATTCCTGGATTGTGAATTTTTGTTCCTCATAGAATATTTACTGGAAAGATCAATGTATTGCTTTCTTTCTCACGTGGGTTACATGAGGGTGCCATACATTTGGAGTAGATAAACAGGGCTTGAGCCTTGTCATAGCTACAAAAGGGTCTTGGTGGTTTTTCTACACCAACGTTTCACTCACCATGATGTCCTTTTGTAAAGGTAGTGTTATCCTGTGTTTGGATTCAAATTATTTTATGTTTCCAAAAATGCCAAAGTCAGCAACTATGCAAACCCGTACAATATTGTTCTTCTCCCTTTCATGGAGTGTGTTGTATGATCTTCCCTGTATTTAATCCTTCCTCCTTGTGCAGCCTTAGAACCCTCAGTCACTGTTGGTGCTCTCAACCGGGCCTTAAAATTGCCAGTATGAGCCAGTGGGAGTAAGATCTAATCTCTCTCCCCCTACGAATGTGCCAGACAGGCCCTAATTCTCTGACTGGGCTCTGACTAGTCTCCCTTCATTCTTTGTGGATGTGGAGAGCTGTCCTGGTGAGATGTTGCACCACTGAGATATGGAACAGCTATGAGTATGACCTCATTTCCTTCTGGAGGCTATACCAGACACCATCTATTTCACTTTATTTTATTTTCCAACACCGTCTTCTTAAAAGTTGCACCTAGCCTACTTCTTGACATTTACTCATTAATCTGTTTCACACCAAGTACCTGGTTAAACTCTTAAAACTTAAATATGAAGAAGTATGTTCCTCTTTACCACAATGTCTACCATAAATTTCGTTATTTCAAGTCAAGGTTTCCAAGGGAGGCTTTTCTGTTTTTTTTTTTTTTTTTTTTTAGAGAGAACATTGTCCCAGAAAAATGTAAACTGAGTCATTCCCAAAATTTCCTACCAGCTCTTTCAGTAATCTTCCAAATGTAATTTCTGAATCACAACACACTGAGAGATGGGTTTTCTTTGCTATTTCCTGTAGTCCTAATGAAACTTATTTTCTCCATCAGCTAAGCTGGTTTATACCTCAATTCAGGAGAAAGTACTGTTTTTATATCATATGAACACATCGTATTAGGACTAGATGTCATAAGCAATCTTTGTTGTGTGCAGTATCACACATCTCGTGTTTCATCTAAGTAGCTGAGAAATTATCGGTGTGAATGAATTTATGGATGCAGATAATTTTTGCAGAATCAAGACATGAGACATGAGATAGCGGAAGTCACAAAATCAGTAATACTGCCATGCTTTCAGAACAAATGGAAAGCTAAATAGTGCCTTGTTCTAACAAATATTTCTTCTAATTGTAGTAAGAAGCACAGGAACATTTCCAAAAAATCTTGAGACAGGAATTTATGTTTAGTTATATTATATTTCAAAGTTTTCTCAAGTACAAAGGTCTGTCTTTAAATAGGATCTTTTCAATGGCTATCTAACAAGTCATATTGAAGAAAAACGAATATTAGAGAATATAATTCATACCAGAACTATATAACATAGGTAAATTAACAATAAAAATGATAAATTGGGCAATAGAAAAGATTACAGAAATAATGCTTTCATATATTGGGCATTCATTAAATTGACTTTCCAGGGTAATTACTTTAACATTTCTACCTCTGATTCAGCACAGGCTTTTGGATCATTAAAACAGATAGTAAATATTACAGGGTTTCAGAGACTACTCTTGCAGACATCTTTCCTGGAAACTCAAGAACCGTGTCAAAGCCCTTGCTGAAGGCTGAGTCTCTTCTGTACATCCAAATTTTCTGGACTGAAAACTGAATTCACCAATAATGTTTTTGTTTTTCAAACCCTGCTCTTTCTATGAAGATTATGTCTTGTGTAGATTGAAATAACTTTAAATAGTATGCTAAAATTAGTAATGAATTAACATAGCATGATTCATACTTATACTGTCATTTGTATGTATTATGATAAAACCTAAAGGAAGGATGCATCAAAACAGGTCATTTCTAAAGACACTGAGGATTTTTAGCAATTCTGCTGTGGGTAGAGTTGGCATTTGATATTAAATATATCTGGTTAATAATTTTTGTTTATAATTTTTTCTGGAGAATGTTGAATTTCCTAGCAGTTCCCCTATTGCTACAGTTCCATCTTCTTTAATTGTTTTGCCATCTTTCGTTGACTAGTACAACTTAAACTGAGTTGTGTACTTTAAGGACTTTAGAGATTTACAGATGCAAACTGAGTTTGTGGAAGCCTTCTTTCAATTTTTAGTATCTGGCAGTCTGAAAAACAAGAGAATTCATGCAGTCTTAAAATTTTATTTTTTACTTATTTCTCACTTAGGTTTATATATAAATATATATAAAAACTATACCCGTCTTGAGCTAACATAGCTTTCCCTTTGGAATTCTCTAAGGAATAGCACATACCACACCAAGGCATGCCTTATGGGGAGTTTTCAGTTGGATTTACCTGTCTAGCAAGCAGGATATTCAGGAAAAATTTGGCTAAGGACCTGGAATTTAGAATTATTCTCTATAAACCAGTGAAGCAGTACACATTGCACTTTCCTTATCAATAAGGTTTTTTAAAACTTCTTAAGCTAAGGATACTGACACTGATCTGGTAGTGATAAATTTTAACACAGTACTTCTTACTGTGGGGTGCCATTGCTTTTTAAGGTGTCAAATATAGGCCAAGACAGCAGAGCCCAAAGTGCCAAGTCAGACTGCAACAGCTCTGTTCTGGACAACAGAATGGATGTCTGATTGTTCAAACTACTAATCTGATCTTTAAATTTAGCAGGGATACACTGGCAGGAAAATTGCTGCTTCTTACTAAGGCTCTGATCCATGAATGTGTTAAAGTCATGCATGTTTTGAAAAAAGAGGGACCTGATGAGGTCCAAAGGATAGTTGGAAGGCCTGAAGCTGAGCAGATATTTAGCTTTTTCCAACTTAAGACTTCAAGAACTCGTTATACCACCAAAGAGCATATTTATATGGACATATAGAGGAAGTGGATAATAGAACTAAAGCTTTTCAGTACGATGAAATGTATAATTCTCTTCTCATAACTGTGTTACACTCTTACATAATTCATCACCCAGTCCCTTAGATTAGTAGATTAGTATAATCTAAGCATATTCCTACTCAGATCCCTAATCATAAATAAGAAGTTGAGGATATTAATATATGTCTGTAGGGTCAAGTAATCCCTTTTCCATCACTTTAATTAGCAAATTATTCTTTTACTGATTTACTTTTAGAATTGCTTTCTTTTTTCTCATCCTAATTTCACTAAATCAAATATATATCCTATCGAGACAAAAAAATTCCAGTATAGAACAACATTTTTAGTGTTTTTAGCCTAATAGCCTAATCTTTTCCTTTTTTCTTTTATACACTATTTAATTCTAAGTATCTAGCTGGATCCCCTCTTCTACATTTTCCTGCATCTGAAAGGGTGTTTTCAGATTAACTTGTGAGAGTAATGTGGGATAAAATAGTGGTTTACTACAACTTTAAGTTGTAGTAAAGAAGTTGTAGTTAAGAAGTTGTAATTCCTACGTAAAAACTATCTGTGAAAACTAAGATCACATAAATACAGTAAGTGAACAAATGCAAGAATGTTTTTAGCAACAAAGGCAAGGAAATATGGTGTGCTGATACCACTTTGTATCTGAGGAGGCCATTTAACGTTGTCTGAAAATAGAACATAAAATGCCTCTCTGCTATTCTGTGTTCAATTGTGTTTCCAGGGATATTTCTATCATTGGCAGTGCCAGGTTCAGCACTTGCCTCGCCCCTTTTTACTACCTAACACTGCTCTTGCTCATCACATACCCTGTACAAAAGCACAGCTGAGAAAGTACTGTTGAAAATGATGTGACAAGAGGATGTGGAGGACATGGAAAGGGGAGTACTGCTTTTATTGGTAACAGATTAGGGGAAATGCGGATAAGATTACAGGCTTAGTGTAGGTAAAAAATAAAAAAAATATATAGCTTGTGAGCAATTATTTTTCATTATGTTTCGTCTATTATTAACACTTCAGCTGATATTCTTTTTGTGAGATACCTCTTTGTATATATTAAAGGATAGCATTTATAATGTAGTCTGCAAAGGAATATTCCATTTCATAGTGCACTAGTCATAGTAGAAAAGTAATTTAATTCCAAAGTCTGCATATACAAAGTAATGGCAGCTATATATATTCAGATCATGGATATTTGCAAGATTTCAGAATAGAATAAGCAGCCCTTTGTCTGAAGTCCTGTGTTTTTCAATGTAGAATGGCCTCTGCTCACTTCAGCTCATCTACAACACCAGTCACCAAACCTTCCACTCTGTGAATAAAAAATATGTGAAGCCAGGTTTTACACAACACTTTCACTGCCTTAGTCCCATCATTTCAGCTTGCTCTAAGTCAGGGGGAACTACTGAGACAGTAACATATTGCTGTATTCCTTTTTCTTGATGCGGGGGTCTATTTCACTTTCAACTATTTCACCTTTCCTCACACCCTTTGCTAGGTTTCTACCAGGAAAAATATATCAACCTGCCTTCAACTTTGGTGGCTGCTAAAATACAGTTGGGGCTTGTAAAATTAGTCTGAAAGAATAATTTGTTCTACACCAAGACCTATTCGCCAAGTTGTCACAAGGAGGTTGGATGTAATTATGTTGTATTTTATAACAGATTTCCATGTAAAGAAAGAAAAAAAAGGAAATTATCTAAAATATTTACTTATTGCTGTAAAATGCGTGCATGTATTTTCATAACAAACATATTACCTCTGGCTGTTCCTCCATGCAATGTAAATGGTATATTTGGCCAAAACCAACATGAGTTATGCAGAGGAGAATGTATATCATAACACAGATTTTCATCTCTTCTCATGCCTATACTGAATGAATTAAATAGTCAACATGATGAATTAAACAGTCAAAAATTTAAGGTATTTTCTTTATTTTGATCAGAAGTCTAGAATTCAGTATTCCAATCTCGTGCATCCAAGCACTGTGTAGGTCCCTAATGAGGCTGCTTTCCTGACAAGAATTCTATGAAAATCAGAGCAGAGACATGTTTCTAGAGTGTCAAAATGAGATCTGCTGTGACCAGCTTAAGCTCCCAAGTTCCTTAACTGAAGAGGACAGATTCTCTATCAGGGAGTTTCCAGTATGTCCAGCATTTTTTCTCTGAGTAGAGAGGGAATTAGGGACTTTCTTTAAGGCCGCTGAATGGATTCCATACGTTTTACATGGTATCAGACTCTCTGCATGTTTTTGTAGCATAACTGAAATAGGCAGATAGGGTTTAATTTTTATGCTCTTCTTCTGAAAAGCGGAAAATTTGAAAAAGCTGAGATATTGCTATCAACAGAGAAACTTGTTTACATCCCACCCCTTCTTACTCTCTCACACCTATGCAACCACCCCACTTTTGTTTACTTTTTGTGACTCATTTGTCATGCTGAGAAGTTGAAGCAACTCCTGACTTTTGGGCACAAAAGTAGTGTTCTTTGATAAAGCTTTACATGAGCAAAGTTGCAAGTATGCGAATCACTGAAGAGTAGAGAGACACACCCTTTGAGTCTGGAATAATTATAAGAGCAACATTGGAATGCAATTAGATTTTTCCATAATTAAACCTTAAAAGCTGCTATTAATTGTGTTGCTCCAGCAACAACAATCTAATGAAAGAGGAGAAAACTGCCAAGCACAATAACAGTTTGCACAAAGAAAGCAAAGTGGAAGAACAGTCAAATTTACATCTGCAGAAATGATTCTCAACTAGTGTAATGCCCGACACTGCTGTGCTGCTCTGAAGCCCATTGCCACCAAGATACGGCCATTTACCCTATTTTAAATATTAATTAGGAATCTCAGAAAAAATATGTAGTAGAGCATAACAGAGATTTTCTTCTTTAAAGTACTGTAAGGGGAGAAAAATGTGATGAGAATGTGCTTAGTGCAGCATGCACTCTCTCTCCAAAGTGTAGCATGAGTAATGCAAGGTTACTGCAGTAAGTACACATTTCTTATTGGATATCAGAGAAAATAGGTGTGTAAAAGCCATGTAATTTGATAGCACATACATCACCATTGCCCTAGAGAGTACTGAATCATAAGGATCATAAGGCTACATATTTAGCACAGTAAAAGAATATTTCTCATCTTTTCTCTCAGAAAATTCTATGGAAATGAGTGGGGGATGGCAGAGAAAGCTTATAAATCAAGTATTAAAACAACAGGCAAACCACAGAGTTGCTGCAGAGACATGAGGTATATCCTTTCCTTTTATTTTATGACATTTTATTTTAAGTGCCCCTCTACCCCCAATATTTTTAGTAGCAGTGTTAAATTACAGTAGCACTCATAGGGAAATACATGTGAGATTCACATGAATACCAAGTACATTCATTATGATCAGTGCTGAATTCCAAATGAGTATAGCTCACTTTTTTTTTTCTGCTTCTCTGTGTTAACCTTCAAGGCAAGTCAACACATTTCAAACATCCCAGCCTGATTTTAATTTGGAAAACAGTCTTAAATATACCACTGCCAAGTCAGATCGAATGAAAGCCGTGAGGAATGAAGGCAAGGAGGAGGAGGGGAGGCAGGACTGCCACAGCAAGGAGACACTGTGTGAGAAAGAGAGGTGAAAATGAGAGCTAACATCAGCTCCCCCGGGGTCTGCTGTAATCAGCAGACAAATGGTCTGTACTCATGGCATGTATTCATTCTGCAGCAACGGGCTGCCAACAAGAGCCTTCCTGTGTCTGTTTGGAAATAAAATACTAGTCTTCCTCTATTCAGATGCTTTGAAACTAAAAAGAACTGCTGACAAACACTGCTTTGGGCATTTGACACTGCTTTTTGATCTAGTTAGACAGTGTAAAATGAACAAATTAGGAATCTACTACAAAAGAGTCTCAGTCTTAGATTGCTAAAATGCCAGGGTTTAAAAACTCGGTTTTTGTCTTTTTTTTCCCCCTCCTCCTCTCAATTGTTTAAAATCAAGAAAGTACCTCGACATTTTCTCATACTGGCAAAAGGATGCCTTCTTCTGTTTGTGAATCATTATTTTTCAGCTGCATGTCTGTTCATGAAAAGAACATTAATATCACACATAACAAATATATTTACATATTCACCATCTAGATAAATTTTTAATTTGTGTAGCTCGTGTGTTTAGATATGTGCTTTGGATTTTGAAAAGAGAAAATTTTCTTTCAAAAAAATTTTAAAGGAATTTTCAAGTTCCCAGGAAGATTCTAATGTTAATGAAATTAACCTCCTCTTTTAGTACAACAAAAATACCTTTTGGTCAATGAAATGCGCAAAAACAATGAATCTGGAGCGGCACAAGTGTTCTTTTTTTTGAAGTACATAATTTTTCAAATGTACTTTTATCCTGACATATTGTTTATTGGACACTAATGAGTTTCTCTGTGGAGTGAAGTCACCTAGCATGCTTTGAACATATATTGTGTGTACATACGTAAAAGTCAAAAAACCTTTGAAACCACATTTCATTTGAGAGTGAGAAAAATTAGGTAGGCTGTTAACACAGTTAACATAGAGCTAAAAACAGACATACAATGGTCCCCAAGACTCATAATGAAATTAGATAATTTTTAATTCAATGATTCACATGGAGTCATTGGTGGAATATTAACCCATTTCTGAGATCACTAATACTCTAATTGCAGGATAGCAGCTACTTATCCATTACATTCAGCTGTTCTGCCATGCTCCCAAGTTTAATTATCAGTCTGCCTTAGAAAATACATTTTCCCCTCTCTTTCTGAAACAGCCAAATCAAATTTCAATCACAGTTTGTATTATAATACCTTATCATAAATCCAAAATTTAGGATGAATTATTATAGTTATAGGTACCTACCGATGGAAAACATTTACAATGTGCAACTGTTCCCTGATATTCCAGCCCTGGTGGAAGAGAATGTGCAAGTGTGGAAGTTCATCATAATTTCCTGATCTGACTGTAAAAAAGAGACAGACAGAAAACAGGCTGCTTTTCGCCTGTGAGTATCCCACTTCTAAGCTGCCTTAAAATCTCATAACAATGTAGTCATAGAGGCACAAGAACTTTGCAAAAATGTTCCAAGCAAAGGGTCAATGGAGCCAGTGAATAAAACTGTGTGAATTTAATGAATGAGATCCCGGCTGTGTCCCACCTGCTCATTCTTTTGGATGATCAAGCCTGTGCTCACACATATGAACAGCAGAAAGGAACTTGTTCTAGATGTGGTTTTTTTTAATGTGGTGCATATGTATGAACAGTGCAGAGGAAGGGCAGAGCATGGATTGTAGATCAAAGGAAAACATTTTTGCTTTCCTATTTTTTAGTGAATGCTGTTCTTTCAGTAGGTAGTGGATTGGCAGTTTCAGAGGTTGTGCTTCTGCTTAGCAAGAGGAGAGGCACAAAGGACAAAGCGGAAACAGAAGCTTCCTTTGCCAAAGTTTTCTGCCCCAGATGGGAAGGATTGTGTTTACAGCTGCCATGGCAGGCAGCCCCTGCAACTCAATATTTATTTGCCTTGTCCAGCTGTGGAGTAGGGTACTAATTGCTGAGGTAGAACACAGCTTCTAAGGTCTTTCCCTCTGTACATTAACAAGTTGAGATAGAGATGAGAGAGAGAGACAGAGCAAGAGAGAGAGAAATAGACAGACAGACACGTAGAATGGCTGTATTAATTTTACTACCAGCAGACAGACCCTGGAAGATACTACACCAGGAATGCACAACCTACAGTTAATATCAAGAGTAATAAATAAAATTTTTCTCTTCTTACTATTGATTGCCTCTATTTTTTTCCTCTCTCTGGGAGACCCAAAACATGCTGTCGTAGACAGCTATAGAGCTTTAGAGCAGAGATGGCACATTCTGTATCTACAGGTTCCCTTCAAATATTGACACTTTTTTTGAAATGCAAATGCAATGGATTTTTGAGTGGATATCCTGTGAAAGTTATTGCTGTTAGGACTTTTTTGTTCTTAACAGGTGTATTTTACTCTTCAGCTTATTTTGCAGATCTGAGATACAATATTTGTTCTACTAATTATGTCACAAAAGTAAGCAGATGTTTCGTTTATTTTCTAAGAATGACACAAATCATATATAAAAACTGTTATCAGAGAATGATGATGACGACTTCCAAATCATCAGTAAGTAGCTAATATACTGATGTTAAGGATTATGATGATTTTCTGCTGCACCCTTCCATGTTCAGGTCACAAATATTGTGGCAATTATCAGAAGAAGGTAAAGTCAGGCTGAAGTTTGTTCAGTAGCTCATCCAAAATATTCATATTCAGAAGTGTCCAATACAATCTGAGGGCAAGACATCAGAAGGTCATGTTTGCTTTACTTGAAGGAGACTCTTTCAGTAATGTTTGAGGAGGTAAGGAAATTGATTGTCTCCAGCTCACCTAGAAATTTTCTGCAGGTCAGGGAGCACCACACCCTAGCCATTCCTTCTTTGCACCTTTGTTTGCTTGAGATGTCAGTCAGGCATCTTGAATGCCTTCACTGATGATTAAAATGATTTCTTGATTTGGACCATGTATTGTGTATAGTACTGTCTGAATACAGCTGTTACTGCAAGAGACAGCATGAACTGAGATGGCCACACCACACTTTTGGTCTCCTGTCTTTTTGCAGTTACCCAAGTGGAGAAATTCTGACACTTTTAAATCTCAACAGAGAAGGTCTGTTATCAAAATTATATCAGTCTCCATGACACAAAATATAAGTGGTAAATCACAGTAAAGAGCTATCACTGAAAGAAGGATCCCTGAGAGAAATGGCCAGTGAATTGAAACTTGCAGATGACTTTGGCTACAGCTCCTTCCTTGTAAATTGTCCTGCTTGCTTCATTTATTCTGAATGCATCTCCAGGGCAGTGGAGAACAAACTGATAAACAGGCCTGTGAATGCTAGGAGTGCAGAAGGATTGACATTTTAAAGGTAAACATTGAGACTGTTCATCCAGGAAATGCAACAGCTATTACATAGATACTGATATAACTTCTGACAGATAGTGATGAGGGATAGGTAATGTCATTCAAGATGAGAGGCAACAACTTAATTAAAAGCACTGAATTGTGAACCAAGAGTCTGGACTCCGCTGCCTTCAAACTCTTGTTCTGGAAGAACTATCTACTTAAATGCCAGGAATGGCATTGAATAACCTTCAAATTTCAGGACAATGAATTTGTGATCAGGTCCTTCTGAGGCATGTTTTAAGTTCAGAATTGCTGCTGAAACAGTTGCTCAAGCAATTGTTTGTCAACCAAGGCTAGTTGCCAAACATTTTACTCTGGCCAAGGCCCTGAATTCCTCCAATCTGCTATGAAACAGATCCTGCAAACGCACGGTGCAGGTGGCACAGCTCCTCTGCCGCGTGGAGACAGGTCACATTTGTGTCTGCACAGGTCACATTTGTGTATGTGCATGTCCAGGATCACCAGTAGACAGTGTTGAGCTTCACAGTGGTTAAAGGCAGGCTCCAGGGGACCTGCCTCTACAGGCAGGCCACCCCATGTGGTGTAGCTTCTACTGATACGTTTAATAACTTTCTTCTGCAGGTTGGCATCCAGCTTGTGAGATGCCAGAACAGCTTCTGAATTACCTTTCTGTTACTACCAGAAGCAGTTAAGTTGCAAAGAGATGTGGGTTCAATTCAGTCTCCATATTTTCAAAAATATAGATCTTGCTTAATTTCCATGACAAAAGAGTCACATTGAAGGAAGGTGAGAATAATTCAATTCCTTGGTACTTCCATTCCAACCAAATCCCATGGTACAGAGGCAAAGAAAGTTGAAACTATATAGAGGTTGAAGTTAACTAATGCAAGAAAGAAATACTGCATGTTAGTTCAATTGTGTATTGCAAAAAAGAGTCCCATTATTTTTTGTTTTATACCACACCTTTTTGCCCAGTCCCAGTGAGTGTATAATCACATACCTTTTCTCCAGCTTGGTACAAGGTAGACACAATTCTGTATGAAAAACAAGTCAAAGTAAATTACAAGCAGTTGTAGCTGTAAATCTCAGGGTTTTGGGAAGCATCTGGGAGGTTGCTTCATCTTTTGGATCCAGTAATGCTTGGATTTTTGCCCTTTCTGGATATTTGAATTGTTCAGATTCTTTTATTTTCCACTAAACTTCATTTGTTTCTGCATTACTGTGTTAGTCTGTGGTATTTTTACCAAAGTGTGAACCAAAGATCTGGAAAGATCTAGCTGTTATCAACATGATCATTAATACTTTAAAGAAGAATACTTGAACACATAGTTTACTCAGTTCATGGAGTGTTTTCTTAACCTTTGACACCAATGTTTAACATGGAGAATTTAATGAGAGCTTCCAAAAGGAGAACTGTCCACCTGTAAATGTCTTTGGTTTTAATATATATATGTATAGGTACACTAGCACTTAAAATAGTACACAGTAATTTAAATCATTAACCACGGCGTGTTTAAGTTAGAAATTTCTTTTTTATGTTAATATTCGTTATTGCGTATTATTTTCCATGCTTCTGTGGCTGCTTCCCAAATGTTTGTGTTAAGAATAATAAATCTCTCTGATTTGTGAACATTAAATGCTTATACTGTTCTTTTACAGAAATTCTTTAACTTATTATTTTTTTCTATTTCCATGGAATCTTCTATAAAAGAACAACCGTCCCAAAAGATTGTAGGAAGAAACAGATTTTGCATACATATTTTTAGTGGTTTTTTTCCTTATAAAACCATACTACTACTACTGATAATAATAATAATAATTAAAAGGAAATATTGTTATTTATTCAAGACATTAAAAAGATTTTCCCTTGGGGAACCTGTGGCTGGTGTCTGGTATTGTCTGGTGCTCTGGTATTTTGATTTATTAATAGCAAATAAATAAGACATAAGCAACTGAAAGAAGAAAGCAGTTTTTTAGATGGAACAATATTTTCAGGTGTTTTGCTTTCCTGCATTAATTCTTTTTTGCTTACTTGCTTGATTTTCTTTTGCTTTCTCTATTTATTGCTGTTATTGGTTTTTTTTCTTTTTTTTTTTTTGCTTTTAATATACCACTGAGCCAAGCTTAGAGAGCAACTGGCATCATCAAGGCTTTTCAGCCTCATTTTGTGAATCTTCCCTGCCTCCACTCTTGACACTGATCAGTGCATCCAATGTTTGGCTGTAGAACAGCCACAATGGGTTGAATTGTGAGCAGTCATGGGGATCTCTGGAAGGCAAAATTACTTCTTCATGAGTCACCTTCTCCGTCCCATTCTCCCTGCCTTTTTGCTGCATCAGATTGATTCACTGTAAGAGTAAGTTAAAAATACATTTGATAAAAGAACATATTTTTGCAACATTTCCTGTTTGTCCTCCAATGAGACCATATCACATAAATTTTATAACACAGATAATTATCTTTTTTTTCAAGCAAACACACACTTCAGCATGTCGTGTAGGGCCTTTAAATGGGCTGCTCTTCAGAGGCTCCAGTTTTAGAAGCAGATATTTCTGTGCAAATATAAACAGTAGCATGGGACATGTATTTTTCTTATCATATCCAATAAGTTATTAAAATTCACAGCTGTATTGGTTTTGCACGGCCTGGGTTTTGGTAGCAGGGGGGCCACAGGGGTGGCTTCTCCGAGAAGCTGCTGGAAGTTTCTGCCATGTCCGGCAGAGCCGATGGCTCTGAAGGTGGAAATGCTGCTGGCCAAAACTGGGACCATGAGAGAGGTTGGTAACACCAATGATGACATTCTTGAGAAGAAAATCAAAACAGCCACTCAGTTTTTTTCTTCTAAGTGGAGGAGGAGGTGAGAACACGTGAGGGAAACAACATGGAGACACCAAGGTCAGTGGAGAAGGAGGGGCAGGAGGTGCTCCAGGCGCCAAAGCTGAGATTACTCTGCAGGCCGAGGTGCAGACCATGGTGAAGGAGCT